>JBDJHY010130150.1:3088-13596 GCA_039654485.1 Withania somnifera
CTAGTTGGCTTGGGTTATAATTTTATATTGGATGGTTTATCTATAGCCCCTATATGGCATTGTCGGGTACAATTTCTACTATGTGAGTTTACTTCCTTGATATTTATCATTGTTGGGTAGTTATTATGCCTACTAAGGCTTGTTCTTTACCATGTGTGGTTTATCCTAGACCCGTTAAGGTCTGTATGATTTATGTATCATTATTTTTCTATGCTATCCATGTACTTATCCCTATTGTGGATATGGACCTTGGCCAATGTTGAGTGTTCTTTGGGTAGTTTAACATCTTTTTATGATCACTCGAGACTCTGGAACATAGTTTTGGTGGTAAGGGATTACATTAGTGACTAGAGCTTAGCAGTTATCCACTGGATTCTAGATGGTGGCCTTAGGCAAATCTAGTTTGCTAATTTATTTGGTTTCACGATCATGCATCGGTGTTTTTGATATGTAACTTGGTTTTCATCAATATAATAAATTGGAAATTACTTTTCATGTATCATATTTAAACCCTCCACAACTTGTGACAGTATATAGTTATTTTCTCATGCTATCAAATTCTATTCTCTTAAGATATCACTGTGTTTTCTAGAAACTTTCTATGCGGCAATGCAGGTTTTTTACTGGGATTTCAGGAGATTCCTCATGGAAGGACTTGATTTCACTGAGATATTCTATATAGCTTGAACCTAAATTTTTTCATACTTTTCTTATGACCCTACCTTGAGCAATCTTTTATGAAATTTTTGCATGTATGTTAGAGTCCCTCCATGGGCCTTGCTGGCTTCATTTGCTTTGTGTTGGGTGGTATGCGTAGCCTGGGGGAGGGGTATATAAGGGAAGTAGTGGTATACAAAGATGTCTACCATGGGTCCCCTTTGTTTCGAGAACATCCCAGAAAGAGTATGTGCCGACACTTATTCACTTATTTACTTTCTCAATATCCTTTTACGTCATATTGTTCGTGTTTGGTTGTACCCCTAGGACTTAAGGGTGAAGTCACATTGGGTTCCTTGGATGTTTGTTTGTGCCTACTGATGTAGTGGTGTGCCAACTAGGACATTGTATGCCATTACTTGTTTTATCTTACTATTTCCTTACTTTATTTGTTAGTAGTGTGGATTCTTTACTTTCCTTATTTCCTATTTTATTCCTTTTGACTTGGAGGTTAATATTTGTCTCGCTGGATCTCCAGGTATGTATCTCACTATCATTGGTTTAGTTTAGTTGATTAGATGTTTGTTTGTAGTCTTTTATCTCAGCTTTGTCTACATTGTGGTTTTCACCTATTAATTATCTCTCCTATTTTCCTAGTATTCTTTGCTAATTGGTTCCTAGTATCTTTGATTAGTCTACTTTAGATTTTAGCATAGAATTATCTCCTTATCCCTATCATTGGTTAATAAATGGAAAGGTGTATTCTTTCTTGATAGAACTTACTTGTTATCTCGTATACATTATTCTTTATGCTACCATCTTTTGTAGATAGTTACCTTTCCCTTTCACCTTTGTTTTCATATATCTAACTTACTATTCATATCTCACAGTTTTATTACTTATATCTCATGCATAGCTTGTCGGCCGATGATGCCTATTGGGTACCTATTGTTTTGGTACTCATACTACACTTTTCCATCTATTATGATGCAAGGCATAGGGTGTTTTGTTGATAAGGATGTTGTTCATGCAGCACAGTCTTTAAGGAGACTTCAAAAACTACAGTGAGCTTATGGCGTCTGAACCACCCCTCTCCTTCAGCTGCATCCCTATCTTGATTACCTTTTTGAGATATCTTGTATTTTGTGCTTGTATAGTGTTGGACTACTATGTTTTATATTTAGATGCCTCCAGTACTGCCGATACTAGTCTTTGGGGTGTTGTTTTTTTTCTATCTATTATTCTCCTAATCTCTTTTCTTCTCTTCCCTTGTTTTGCCATATTTCTAGGTTACAACCTGCCGATTTCCCTCTAGGCTAAGAAATAGTCTTTTTTACCATAGGGATTGAGTATATTCCATCATGATCCAATTTTGGGGTCATGACGGAGTGGTATCGGATCTTAGGTTTTGTTGTATTATTGGTATGGATGTAGGTTTCTTGTAGAGTTCTGCAGATCTGTACGTAGACGTTTGTGTCATATCTTTGGTAGGCTATAGATAAATCTTTATGAAAGACTCTCACTTCTTGGTTCCTTTCGTGAGTTGTGTTGTTATTGGATTCCTTAATATCTCACTTGATTTCACTCCTTGTAGATGAATAGGAAGAGGCCCTTAATGGGCACTAGCGAGGTTCCCGCACACAATGCTAGAGTTTCTAAGTCAAGATTTAGAACCAAAGAGAATATCATAGTCCATAGAGTTTTGGAGTCTCCCAAGATCTAGTAGGAGTCAATATCTTCCCAGTCTTATTGAGTGCCAGAGTTCAAACTGAGGTACTAGCGGGTGCTTTTAAGGGAGCATCTGACAGGGATGAGTTTGTTACCTTCCAGCAGAGATCTTTGACCATTCAAGGAAGGGATTAGTTTAATAGGACGTACCCATGATCTTTATGCCATGATATTGAATGGTGTTGGACTTATTTAGGGGATTGGTTTTTCAGCTCTATGTGGAGACAGAACACTTAGTAGAAGCAGGTCATACCATCAGATAGACGTTCAGACAATTGATAGCTTGTTAAAAGGATTGCCACATGGTCTATGGGGTTGGTGGTCAAGGAGTCCAACAATCGACAAGGGTTTATGGTGTTTAGTATGGATTTTGGATGATCAACAACATTAGGGGTTTCTTCATATGTGAGGCCATAGATTTCCCCTTTTTCGGGGCCTTTTTTCACATCATCTTGGGTTGAGTATCTAGGGTCTAAGTTAGGTTCATCTGGTTTTGCCTCCGAGATATCAGGATGTTAATAGTAATACATGGTCTGTGAGTGGATTTCATGATAGACAGATACCACAATAGCAGTAGTGGATCCAACAAGGTCAGTCTAGTCAACCTGTTCAGGCCTTTTCTCAGCCGGCTAATAAAGGCTAGGGCAGTCAGAGTAGTCAGCCCGCTAGGGGTGTATTTTAGGTTTGTAGGGCTGTTGTGGAAAATGAACTTCATCTAGAGGTTTTGGTTGGCCAGGGGCCTCTCAGGGTTGTTTAAGTGTAAGTTTATGGTACATTATTCTAGAGATTTCCCTTGGTGCAAGGCCATTCAGTAATAAGTGGTTACATCCTCGCATCAGTAGTTAGCTAGAGTAAGTGGTAGATTTGTTAGTTTCCTGCTTTACTTCTAAAGAGGGTTGTTCCTGGGACAGGGAGTGCCTTGTTTATGGATGTCTTACTCAGGTTGGTCAACAGGTTCTCCTAGAGATTTTTCATTCTCCAGCTAGTGATGAGGTGTAGGGTGTCTCAAGTGATTTAGTTTTTGGCTCAGGTTGTGATTTTGATCCTTTCCCCTACTTAGCTTGTGTATTTTGTCTAGAGTTACTATCCTTACCCTATACTATGTCGCAGACCAATTTTTGGCATGTCTTGATAGTCTATCAGTTGTCCATGATTTCTATCTATGCTCTAACCCTGAGCTTGTAGGTCGTGTTTCTTATTTGATTATTTGGTCCTTATTGTATATTAGTTGATACTTATGTGCCTTATTTCTCCTGTTTTCACTAAGTAGATAATATCTTCCCTATGCTATCCTATGTGTGAGAGGAAGGTTAGTTAATGGTGGATCCTAGTGGAGGATTTGGGCTATTTAGATAGTTCAACATTGAGTGTGTAAGTCGATCTGTGGCTTGTTTTGGTTAGTTTTTTTAGTAGTGTATCGAGCATGAGTAGGTTACCCACTTTTTCTTTGGTTCTATACTATTGTACAATGATCATACCTTAGTCGTACCAGGTATACCCTGACGGAGTGGCATAGACCTTTAGTTATTGTCGGTTGGGATCTACCTTTTGTACAAGGTAGCAAGTTGATTCCCCAGGGCACTCCTTAGATTTTCATCATCTACTCCCTCTCTATTCTAGAGGTCTAGTGACTTGTTACCCTATTGTGTTCTCTCTCGATGCAAGTTGTTCTATAACTCTAGCTTGCAGCCTTCCTTTTCTTTTATTTATATTGATCGATTCTCGAGTATCAGAGTAGGTATCCCTTGTGAGATGATGCTTGTGTTTCTCTGTTTGTTTTCCTGTGGTTATGATTTGGTTTATAGTGAGTTATCCCTTTTTCCTCTATTTCTTACTGGCCTAAATAGTGCTTCAGTTCTTGCTTCTTGGGTCCCCTCGGTTGTGCTTTTTAGGTAACCATTTCTCTGTTCATGGGAATATATCTACCTTGGTAGGAGGAAGTGCTCCTTTAGTGGTCGATCGGGTTGTGGTGTTTAGAGAATTCATTCCTTTGGTGGTGCATGATCCTTTAGTTTTAGTCGGTTGATTTGACCGTGTAGGACTTGGACCTTTTTGGATTGGTTTTAGTTTGGTTTCTACTGAAGCTTTTTATCAGATTTAACATCTTGTTTGGTTAGGATGGCAGAGGTGTTCTATTTCAGTGATTTTTTATATCATTCTTGTGACTCGGGTTGGTGGATGTTTTTATTTTATGGGGATCAGGAGTCCCCTAGGTTCTAGAGGTATTTGTACTTGGGTTCAGAGAGTTATGAGTAGTCGAAGTCCAGCCTTCTCCTTGATTTTGTGGTAGCCATTTTCCTTGGGTATCTGGGTTTTAGATACTACATCATTGTGGTCAGTTGTATTAGACTTATGGTAACGTAGGGGTTGTTGAGGTTATAGTGGTAACCTAAAATTGTTGGCAGTATGTAGATGGGGAGGTAGAATTCATTTGGGTGCTTGCTCCTTGAAGATTCAGGTGTTCGTTTCGGGTTGGTTCTCAGGTTTGTTCCCACTTTAGTTTTCAGATTAATGGGTTAGATTTGGCATTTTAGGTAAAGGTAGTCACTCTAGTTTCAATCTTTGGTGTATGAATATGGCTGGTTTTGTAGGCCAAGACCGTTTCCATCATAGGTGTCTGGTGTATCTAGTCAGTCCATATCAATTGCTTTAGGATCTTTCAGTTTGTATTATTTTCTGTCGGATGTGCCCTTGGAGCATGTAGCCTTTGGATTCGCTTATGTTGCTTTATGGTTGTGTATGTCAGATCTGCTTACTATGCTCCAGGGATTCTTGTTCACATGGTTTAGTCTTTTGGAAGTGGCATTGCTTTCAGTAGTCTTCGAGTCATATTGTTGGGAGGCTAGAGTCCAAGGGACTCTAGTTGTAAAAAATCTTTGGACACCTTGTTCAGTCGGGTAGGTTACTTGAGGCACAAAGAGGGGTATGTGAGCCCATAACTCCCTCGCCTTATGGTGTCCTTGCATGTTTTATGCATCTATGGCATCCTAGTATCTGACTTTCTGGGACTGGTAGCTCAGCTCCCTGGCAATTCTATAGCTCATTATCTTAGTTTTCCCTGTTTTAGAATTCTAACTTTAGAATAGTGGAACTTAAGAGCTATTTCCTAACAAATGCACTCAGAATCAAATTCTGACAGTTCTGTCAGCTATAGAATGTGGACTTTAGTAGGACTATTGGTTGTTGTCCCAAAGTTTCCATTCTTTTTTTGAGATGTTTTTTTTAAATTCAGCTCATTTAGAGTTAAGAAGTTGGACCAATTTAGCTTCTTGTTATTGGCGAAATAGATAACAAATTCAACACTTCCATTATCTTACAATGTCAAATTTAGGTTGGTAGGGTTATTGGTACACTACCTAAGGTGACCAGACTCGTTTTGAAGGTCTATGAGATTTCTACCATCTCTGGCTATTTTTGGTTCCAGATCTCTTTCATCTTAAATAACCTTGTATGGTCATTTTGTCAGTCCATTGAATCAAAAATATCATTTCCATGCAGTTTACATAATTGGTTTGTCAAATTCAGACTTCATTTTCTATACGAGCCAATGGACGATGGATCATGGGGCACGATTGTAATACCTTGGAAAATTGTTCATCGTGATCATGTGGCCCTATTCGTGATCGCAATGGTTCAGCGTTCCCTGGCTCGTAATCGTAAAATTCTTGGCCCCGGTCATAATGTCCATTAAACTCAGGGCTCGCTATCGCATGTCCTATGTCGAGATCGCGTAGGGAACTTGGGTGGCCTATATATGTATTTCTTCTCCCTAATTTTAAATCGAACTTCAAGATATTTCTCTCCTCCAAACATTCTCTTAATCTTATTCTCATTTCTTTGAAGAATATTTTATTGATTTCTTGGTGGTGCTTGGGACATCATTAGTGAGCGTATTTTAATCACTTGTACCAGGTAAATTCCCTTTATTTCTCCTTTTAAATTCTTGTGAAGAATTTTTCTTTCATAAACTTTGCGGGCTCTTTTCTCCATCTTTCATCGAATTGAGCCTATTTTTCTACCATGCAACCTTTGAGTTGGGCTCTATGGGTTGGTGAATTTTTTTTCTAGGTTATGGGTCCCATGGGCCTATGTTTAGCCTGTATTCCGACCTAATGATTCCTATAATAATATGGGTGTTATTTTAATCGTCTTGATGTGTCTATTTGTATTTTTATAGTTTTCTACTATTATGAGATTGTTCATGGTCTTTTGGATTTTGGGTACTCTTTTCAAAATCTTCTCTGGCACCCAAGTAAGCTAAGACTTCCTTCCTCCTAGGCTGAGCACATATGTGATGAGACTATATAGCATGTGGGGATGGGTGTTAGGTTTGGTACCCCACTATCCTTAGCTTTTATCATGTTTCTTCCACTTTTCTTCTACACTTCGTTATTGTTTTGCTACTTCCTTGATGGAAGGTTGTGGTATTAATTATGTTTAGTTTACCTTCTCGTGCTCTTTTTGGTCTCTCCCAGTTGTCTTGGGTTATAGTTTTAAATCGGGTGGTTTATCTATAGCCCCTATTGTTGGGCCTTGCACCCTAGATGGCATTGTTGGGTAGCATTCTTCCAGGTGTGTTACTACATTGATCTAGATTTTTGTTGGGTAGTTATTATGCCTTATCAGGCTTGTGCTTGACCTTGTGTGGTTTATCCTATCCCCATTGAGGTCCATGAGTGAGTTATGTATCATTATTTATCCATGTTAGCCTTGTGCACATCCCTATTTTAGATGTGGACCTTGGCCCATATTGGGTGTCCTTCACGCAGTGTTAGCACCATTTCATGATAACTCGAGACTCTGGACCGTTATTTGGCTGGGAGAGGATTAAACTGGTGACTATAGCTTAGAAGTTATCCCCTGGATTGTAACTGGTGTTAGGCCGATCTAGTTTGCTGATTTGTTTGGTTTTGTGAGCATGCATCAGTTTTTTTGAAATGTAACCTGATTTTACTTATTATAATAAATGGTAAATGAGTTTTTAAGTATTATATTTACACCTTCTGTGACTGCTTGACAGTATGGAGCTATTTTCTCTCACTATCAAATTTTATTTTCTTAAGCTATTGTTGTGTTTTCTAAAAAATGCCTATAATGCGACACCTGGGTTTTCTAGTGAGTTTTCTGGAGATGCCTCATAGAAAGAATTGATTTTACTGAGATATTCTATATGGACTCAGCCCAAGTTTTGGCATACTTTCCCGGAGCTATCTTTATGAGGTTTTTGCATGTGGATCAGAGTCCCTCCATAGGCCTTGCCAGCTTGGGTTTCTTTGCCTCGGGCACTAAGCGCAACCTGGGGAAAGGGTACACAGGGGCAGTAGTGGTATACAAAGATGTCTACCATGGTTCCTTTTTGTTTCGAGAACGTCAAATAGAAGGTGCATGCTGGCACTTATTAACTCATTTACTTTCTCAGAACCCTCTTGCATCACATTCTTTGCTCTTGGTTGTACCCCTCAGGCGGAAGTCACGTTGGATTCCTTGGATATCTGTTTGTGCCTACTGGTGGGCTGGGGTGCCTAGTAGGACATTATATGCCATCACTTGTTTTCCCTTACTATTTCCTTACTTAATTTTCTAGGAGAGTGGATTCTTTGCTTTCCTTATTTCATATCGTATTTTTTTTACTTGGTGGTTGACAGTTGTCGTATTGGACTCCAGGTACATGATCACTTTAATTAGTTTAGTTCGGCTCATTTGATGTTGGCTTGTAGACGTTTATCATGGCTTTGTCTACTACGTCTTTTTCACCTATTGATTAGCTCACCTACTTTGCAAGTATTGTTTGCTAATTAATTCTAGATAGATCTGATTAGCCTACTTTATATTTTAGTATAGTATTATATCCTTGTCCCTACCATTGGCTAATAGATGTTCAGGTACGTCCTTTTCTTGATATACCCCACTTGTTATATATTATAGGATATTGTTTATGTTGATGTCTCCTATAGCTAGTTATTTGTACCTTTGGTGTATGCTTCCTTAAATCTGACTTATTATTTATATATCGTTGTTTTATTACTTTTATTTCATGCATGCCTGGTTGGGCGGTGATGCCTATCGGGTACCCATTGTTTTGGTACTCATACTAGACTTCTGTATCTTTTCGTAATGTAGGGCATAGGGTGGGTTATTACTGAGGATGTTGTTCATGCAGTGTGGTCTTTTGGGAGTCTTTTGAGACTACGGTGATCTCATGGCATCTGAGATATCCCTCTTCTTCAGTTTTATCCCTTTCTTGATTACCTTTTTCCATATCTTGTATTTTGTACTTGTATAGTGTTGGACTACACAATTTTATGTTTATTTTCCTATAGTACTACTGATACTAGGTTTTGGGTTGTTGTTGTTGTTGTATCTCTTATTCTCCTTGTATCTTTTCTTTTCTTTGTTTCTTTTCCTGTATTTTTGGGTTACAACCCGCTGCTTGCCCTACGGTCTAGGGAATAGGCTAGTCTACTAGAGGGATTGAGTTGACACTATCATGACCTAATTTTGGGGTCGTGATTGTTGGACGCATTGTCCACCATGACACGGTGGGTAACTCTCCCAAGCCTTTTCCCAGTGCAATTTCCCCCATTTTTTCAAGGTTATTTTTGACATTTCTCCTTCTAATATTTAAACAAGCTATGTAATTTTGGAGTCTATTAAGTGGCTTAAATCAAAGGGGATTAATGTTATTTATAATCTACCCTTGATCCCCAATACTTATACAATTCACAAACCAAAACAGTAAGTCATTAGATCAGACAAAGAAAAAAAAGAAAACAAGTAAGGGTCTTCTTCATTCTCTTTGAAGTTTAGGGTTTTCCTTCACGATTCAATAGATCCATTCCTCCATGTGTATTAAACCATCATAAAGGTATGTGGGACTTCAACAGGGGTTTGTTTCCACCCGTGTGTCCAAACCCTCCATATTTAAATTGAGAATTTTGAAGTAGTAAGTTTTAGGGATTCTTCAATTAATACTATATGTTGGATTATCCTTACTTGCATGATTAATTGTTATTGAGTACTTTGCATGATATATGTATGTATATATATATATATATATATATATGTATAATATTGTTATGTCCTTGTGAGTTAGAGTTATGAAGATATATGAGTTAGAGTTTAGGAAGCCGCATGTTCCTCATATAATAGAGTCACTTTAGTAAAATTATGAAAGAAGCATGAAACTTGATAATTATTTAACAAAGCTGAAACTTGGAAGGTTTTGCATAAATTAATGTAAATTGAGAAGTTTGTTCAAGTTCATGAGTTTCAAGTCCTCTATGTGGAGTCAATTTATGTGTTGTTCATGATTTTTGGTGAAAATACCATAAATTGAGGTTATGGTTCATGTTGGTCAGTCGTAAGTTCAAGAGCTTGGTTTATAAGCATTATCAAAATTATATAACATTAAATTGATGGTTGGATTATAAAATATAAGTCTAGTTCATGAGTCAGCTCAATCTGAAAGAAAGTCTAGTCTACTAAGTCATAGGCCCGTCAGTTAAGTATGAGAAGAAAGTAAGTAGTGTGGAAGAGGTCACTTAGTCAGATGATGATAATTGTGGTAGACGTCACTTAAAGTAATTAAATTTAATTGTGGCAGAGTTCACTTAATCAATTGAAGATAAATCGTGGCAGTAGTCAGATTGAAATAATTCACTGGACAAGATAAAGAAAGAATAATAAATAAATGTTAAGAAAGTCCTTGGGGAGAAGTATTAGCATCGAGAGGGTGGGAATAATCTTAGGGTAGAGTCCTTATATACCCGAACATACGACACCAAGTGTAGGAATATATTATGGCCCAATGAGTGCCAATTATATTTTGCTTAGTGTATCCACTAGGGTAATGAGTGTCCATGCTCTGGCAAGGTATTGGAGGACCCTTCACATAGGGTAATATGTTGGATTTGTTGCAAAGGAACAGAGTATGTTGGTTATAGAAACCCCCAAAGGATGTTTGTCACGACTCGATTTCTTGAAGTCATGATGGCACCTACTATCCACCAGTAGGAGAACCAAACCCTGTAGTCCGTAGCCGAAGCAGAGGACTACTACAGTAAAGTAGAAGAATAGCCAAGAAAATAAGTTTACAGAACAAACCCAAGACCCGATGTCAATGT
>JBDJHY010130158.1:0-13595 GCA_039654485.1 Withania somnifera
CAACGAATACTTAACTTTAGGCTCTAAAACAGGGAATTTGAGATATTTCTCGACTGAGTCGCCAGGGATCCGAACTGTGGGTCCCAGCAAGTCATAAATGACTTGGGGCAATTTCTGAAATGCTCTACGATGCAATACAATGTGTATTTATCATAAATAACCATAAGGGTCATTACAGTGTACCTCTATGAACCCTACTTCTGGGCTACTACGACCGAAGAAGGGGTATAGGACGGAGTAGGGATATTCGAGAATTAGGATTAGCCTTACATGGATCCTGCCTACTAGGTCTATGGGTACTAGAGGAGGAATGTACACAGGACTGGTGACTTCATGGTGTGTATTTACTTTTCTATAATTTTTTTGCTTTAGTGTGCCCCTGGTCGTATGGGAGCCTACAGGCAAGCATGTTTTTTGTGTACATTTCCATCCTTATGGGGGTTTGGCAGAGTTAATGTACTTTCTATATTTACTCCTTAATTATCATTACTGTATGTATGTGAGACTGTCTTCTATATGGGATATCTGTGTGAGATATCATTTCACTATTCATTCCATTCGTACTTTGGGGTTTTCGGTATATTGTCCATGTCTCTCCTTGTCTACTTATACATATCTTTGATTACTTAGTATTGTTGTTTATATATCATTGCAAGGATTCCTGGTACGTTCTCTTTTCTTTCCTGAGATCCTGTTCTGATGTTTTATCTAGTAAAGACATGTCTATCTAAGTAGCTAGATTCCATGTTATATAATTTACATCCGTGGACTTACTTTCTTGAATTTCATTTTTACGGCTTTTATGATTGTTGCATGCCTAGTGGGACCTCGAAGCCTATTGAGTATGGGTTGCTTCGATGACTTGTACTCATACTACACTTGTTCCCACGGTGCAGATCCGAGTACTAGCGCTCGATATTGATTTATAAATTGTTGTTCGTTCTTACTTGTGTTGTTTATAGAGATACAGGGTGAGCTTAACGTTTATCTGTCCATGCTCTCTTTTTGGATAGGATTTGTCTCTTTTTTACTTTAGATACATACTTATAGTAGATTTTGGCTTATACTATGTACTTAGAGGCTCTGTTATTTACACTGATACCGGGTTTTGGGGAGTTTATTGTTTCTGTTGTTTTATTCCCCTATTTTTGTCATATTCTTTTTCTTGTATACCCTGCATTGTACTTTTGCATTCTACTATTGTTAATGGTATCTCTCCACCGCGGCTTCAGGCTACGGGTTGGTTCTCTTTCTGGTGGGATAGTAGGTGCCATCATGATATGAGAAATCGATTCATGACAACAATGAGTTCTGTCATGAATGAAAACACGAATTCATCAATTAAAACTGAAAACCAATAATCAAAGATGAAAGCACATACCTAATGAACTCCTTATTCGATCAACCAAAGGAAATGCAACCAGGGGGTGGGGGGGTAGGACAAAATCAACTATAAAAATTGCAAAAATTCATACGGTGCTACCCTTGAATGCCAATAAAGGTTTTCAAAATTCAAAAATATGAACAAGGGTTGTTCCTTGGAATTCAGCCATCAAAAACTCACTTCCATGACACACCACTTTTTATACTTGCCTTTATCTCACAACACAACTAGTTTCATTCATTTCCCTTAATTAAGAAGGAGTTCCTTTTGAATAATTCAAGGTTGGAATGCCACTCACTTACAAAGAAGATCCCTTGGTCACAAGCATACGTCTTCATAAATTTGGGTTACTTGAGGGAAGATACTAGGCACTCACTCTCACAAAAATATTCAAATTGTATACTGGTGCCATAGGCTTTCCCTTCTTGTGATTTACCACTAATGTAGACCAACGAATCTTGAAATCACTGTAGAATTTTTGGGGTAGCATAGGGTTTACAGTTAGGGATAGGTATCAAAAGAGATGATAAGCTAACCTCTTTATTTATTTAAATGTTTTTCCACATATCCTCACTTTCATTCACACTTTCCCTTCACCATTTCCTCCCCTTGAGGCCAACTTTTAGGGCGATCAAACTTTTACTCTTTCTTTCAATGTGCTTTGATATGTACACGAGCTACAAGATATTTGTTTCAACTAGATTTATCTTCTTTATTTTCTTACAAGGGAAGACGTTATAATCTGAACCTTACATCACCAATATTTACTTCAATGAAGGCTCCTAGTTCCCTCTTTTTGATTTTCCATCCTCAATCCCAAACTTAGGCTTTTAGCCTATATTTTTCTTTCAAAGCATCTTGGAAGGTATAGCTTCAAAGGAAGGGTCATTTTGCATGCGGTTTTGAAAGAACATGTTGAAGGCTCAAAAGGGTTGACTAGGGAATTACATTGATGGGGAATATAGTAAACTGATGAAACCAAAAATGGCCTAGGTTCATTTTTCAAACTTAGTCGGGTCTAGGATTTCTCTGTGAATCACAATCTGGGCATGTTCTTGACCACCATAAAACAAGTGAGTGCATGAAAACCTCACCACATGAGGCATCCTAAGCTCTTAGAATTTTTTGGTGGGTCTCCAACTCAATGAAAGTAAATGAATTCACTAATCACTTCGACTTTTTATCAATCTTTGTGAGGAACAAGCTAAACCACAAATTTGAAGTTTGTGGTTGTGAGTGCACTCAAAATATTAACCTTTTCATTTTATTTTCGAAACCTAATTTTCTCTTTAATCACAAAATGAAAAAACAAGACTGAGAGCACCATATAACTAGCTAGAGACTTCTTGAAAGACTATTACTAAGACATTAACCCTTAAGAAGGTTTCTAGGAATGCTACCTGGTTCGACACTCAAAAAAAAAGAAAAAAATTTTCTCCTAGGAAAGAACCCTGGTATAAATAAAACCCTTGGAGTTATTTGCCTAAGTATGTACAAAAGAGGCAAGACCCGATAAACACTTGACTTTTGCAAGTGTAATCTAGCTTGTCAAGGGAATTTAATAGTTTTTCCATATGTTCTTTGGCATGGGTGATAGATTGATTGAGTTAAATGACCTAGCATGGTTAATCAATGTTATTATCATCATTCTATGTATCAAAATACTCAAAAATTTCATCTAACATCCCTGACATGTCCTTGACTATTTTTCTCTTCTTGCAACTGGGTTGTCCTCATCTTGGCTTAAGCCTAAGTCTACCTTGCCATGAACTTGAGTCACGATATCAATGTTTGGGCAGACTGGAACCTTTTCTCACCTTCTCATTTCAATGATAATATAGGAGAATGGAAGGGATGAGTCGTTTTGTTTTTTCCCAATCACGTATGGTTAGTACCACTATTCATTAACATTTATGTCAACACCCTGCATGATGCATGCTACTAGGATACATGTTTCCAGTGATGGCTTGTTATCATTAGTGGAGGGAGAAAGATAAGAAAGAATCTCAACCAATGCTTTTCTTAGATAGAAAGATCATGCTTGTAAATTGTTCCTCTTACTGCAGCCCATGCCAGTGCACCTTTTACAATGGTACTAGCTAAACCGTCTATAATGATGCATTTTGTTGGCCAACCGTCTATTGTACTCCATGATAGGAGTTCCATAATAGATAAGGTACAAATTGTTGATGTCATTGGATGAAATTTCAACCTTCAACCCCCAAACTACTACTGTTCCCTCACATAGCTGATCCCTTAAAAATCCTTTGTACTTTATTGATTTTTCCCGAGCAGTATAAGATGCATAAAACTTTCAAACTGTCTCCTTGTAATAAGAACCAGGTGAAGTGGTAAAGACTCCCCAATACTGCACTTTTATCTATAGCTTAATCTAGAAGAACAACTCCTTAATAATATCAAGGTTGAATTTTTTTCTGCAAAAAGCTTCCGGCTTTGATTCCTTTTCACAGAAATCTCCTTCATACCTGACACTTTAAATTCAGTATACTTTATGGTTTGTTTTTTCGTAGGTCGACATGGTTGAAGTAACTTTCTCCTTTCTTTTGTCCTTTCTTGTTAAACTACGAGTCAATTGTTTTAGTGCCTTCCAGTAAGACTGGTTAGGAAAAACACAGAACTCCAACACAAAAGTTAAAAACACTACTACACACTAAGAAAAAAAAACATGATTAGTTAGACTATGATGTGTAATAACATTAAAAAAGACAATTACAAGATAATATACTATAGAAAACGACACATTAAAAAGGGTTCCATGTATGATGGGCATGTACGGTTCTGCACATGCCATTGTACATGGGAACAGAGAGATTTATCAATGCAAATCCTCATTGTAGTCACATTTAAGCATATGCAACTGCATATGATAAAATACGGTCCATACATGGCCCTACATACCAAACCCAAATTCAATACGACATATTTTACCAATAATTGGAATAAAAATTTAAGTATCTAAACACATCACTAATCCACATAAGGTTAATATTAACACAATATTCATGACTCAAACCCCAATTTCAACATTAATACCAAGAAAGATTCATGAAATTATCTCAAAATTTTCACTTAGGCATTTTGCCAAACAAGTACATGCATGAAACACAAGTGATAAATAACATTACGAAAAATTCTTGAAGAAAACTTACTCAAAAGATCCTTTGAAGGCCTTGGATGTACAATTCAAAGTTTAAACTTGAGCTAATAGTGCAAAGTGAAAGTTGTGTTAAATATTAGAGTAAAAAGTGAATGTAGGGAGGTTGAACTTGTGTACAAAAGGTCAAAAAATCAAGCAGGTCGAGTAGGGAATTATGCGGTCCATTTTATATATATGCAACTTACCTTGGGCTGAGCGGGTGATGTGTGGTCCGTACATGCCCTGCATAGAGCCTGCACATGGAAAAGGTTTTTGTTACCAAGTGTGGTGCCATGTACGGTGCATATATGGAAGAGGTTTCTGTTACATGTGTAGCCGCATATGTTCATGTACAGTCCACATATGGTGTCTTTGAGGGTCCATTCCTCAATTTTTCATTTTTTCCATTTTTCTTCCCTTTGTATCCCAACACTTATACAAAAACAATAAAAATTAGTTGATTAGGTTAACAAACAAACACTTTGGTTGCCTCCCAAGAAGCATCTTAGTTAATTTTGTGGCATGATGTAGATACCATTTTCTCGATTAGGATTCATTGAGGTAAATCACATCAACCATGGATATTTCCTCGGTTACTCCCAATTAAATTTTAAGACATTGGCCATTGACCTTGAAATTGGCACCATCTTTTCCTTCCAACTCAATAGCTCCATGAGAGAACACTTATGCTACCTTAAAGGGGCTAAACCATTTAAAATTAAGTTTACATGGAAATAGCTTAAGCCTTAAGTTGAACAACAAGACCATGTACCCTACCCTGTATACTCTCTTGAAGATTTTTTCATCATGCCACCTTTTTTATGCACTTTTTATTCAAAGTAGAACTCTCATAGATTCTTATCAGAAACTCATCAAGCTCGTTTAATTGTTCCACTCTTTACTGGATGCATCTTCCCTATTTAGATTTAATATTTTTAATGCCCATAGTGCCTTGTGTTCCAATTCAACCAGTAGGTGACAAGATTTTACAAACACAAGTTGGTATGGTGACATACCAATAAAGTTTTAAATGCCATCCAATTGGCCCAAAGGGCATCATCTAACTTCTTTTACTAATTAGTTTGATTTGCATTCACAGTCTTGGCCGAGATGCCTTTGCTTTATCTATTTACACCTCAACTTGGATGCTTTTTTGAAAGTGATATAGAGTGGCCACACAATTCTTAACCCTATACTCAGATAATAATTATCCAAGAGTTGATTGCAAAAATGTGACCCTCCATTACTATAATTTCCTTAGGAGTCTCGAACCTTGAGAATATGTTCCTTTTGAGAAGTTAGTTCACACCTTTACTCTCAATTATAGTAAAACTATAGATTCAATCCATTTTATCACATAATCCATTGTCACAAAGATATACATTTTCCCAAATGAGCTCACGAAGGCTCCTATGAAATCTACCCAACAAAGATCAAACAACTCCACTTCTAGAATCAGTGTTAATGGAAACTCATGTTTTCTTGAGACCTCCCATGTTTTTGATGTTTCACAAAGGTAGAAGCATATTGATTAAGAACTGGACAATAATACCCATATTGAAGCACTTTTTTACACATTTTGCATGTTGCTATGGTGGGCTCCAATGAGGGATGAACAACATGCTTCAAGAATGTCTCCCATCTCTCTTTTTGGGACGCATCGCCATGTCAAATTGTTGGAACATATCTTGAAAAGGTAGGGGTCATCCCAAAAGTAAATTTTCACATCGTGAAGGAACTTTTTTCGTTGATAGAAAGTAAGGTCCTCCATGACTAGGTTGCATGCAAGATAATTTTTGATGTTAGCATACCATGGTGACACTCTTTCTGCAAGAGCCATAAAATACTCATCGAGGAATGTCTCTTCAATATCAAGTCCCCTATTTTTATTTCATTCACCTCAAGCTGGCATAGGTGGTCCATGAGTTGATTTTCACACCCTTTTTTATTTTAACCTCAAAATCAAATTCTTGCAACAAAATAACCCACCAAATCAAGCAGGGCTTTGACATATTTCTTCGTCATCAAATATCAAAGTTCCAAATGATCGGTCTGGACTATCATCTTGATTCTCAATATATAGGCATGAAACTTTTCAAAATCATATACGAAAACAATTATTGCTCTATGATCATGTGGTTTTTTGTACATCATCAAGGTTTTACTCGAATAGTAGGTGGAAAATCTTATCCCTCCATTGGCCCAAAATAGCTCCAAGTGATACTCCACTAGCATCACACATTAGTTCAAAAGATTGGGACCGATTGGGTGCTATGATTATAGGTGCAGTAGTGGGCTTCTCTTTTAAAAACTCAAAGGCCCGCAAACATTCTTCATTGAACTTAATTTTGGAATCCTTCTCCAAGAGCTTATAAAGAGGTAAAGAAACCTTGGAGAAGTCTTTCACAAATCTCTGATATAATTCCATATGTCCTACAAAGCTTCTTACCCCTTTCACAAATATTGGTGATAACAATTTATAGATTATTTCTATCTTGGCTTGATCCCCTTGAATCCCCCTTTCAAAGATCTAGTGACCAAGAACAATCCTTCCTTCACCATGAAGTGAAATTTATACAAATTTAACATGAGATTTGTCTACTCACATCTTTTTAACACATCGTACAAGTGTTCCAAGCATTTACCAAATGAATCCCCCCCACGAAGAAGTCACCCACGGTAATTTTAATAGAATCCTCTACCATAAATTAGGAAATGGACATCATGCATCTTGTGAAAGTGGACGGGGAATTACAAAGGCTGAAAAGCATCATGTTGAAAGAAAAAGTCCCATAGGTTCCAGTAAAGGTGGTACTTTCTCGATCCTCTGGTGCAATGGAAATTTGGTTGTAACCGGAATACCCATAAAGGTAGCAATAAAATGCCTTCTCCGCAAAACGTTCAAGAATTTAATCCATGAACAGGAGGGAAATGTGATCTTTCCTTATCCATGAGTGTATCTTCTAGTAATCCATCCATACTCTCCATTTGTTCATCGTCCTTGTAAGAATCAACTCATCCTTAGAATTGGGTACTGCAAGGATACCACCTTTCTTTCGTATACATTTTACCGACCTTACCTATTTACTATTAGAGATTGGGTATACCACCTCCACATCTATCCAGTTGATGATTTACTTCTTGACAACTTCTTGCATTGGTGGGTTTCAGTGACTTTGATTATCGATCAATGGCACACATGCATCTTCAAGTCAGATCTTATGAGTATGTATCCCTATTGGTTTCCAAATTATGTATGCTATAGTCTACCCAATAGCTCTAATGTATTGCCTCAAAATTGACAAAAAAGCCTGAAACCTTCCTTTCATAAGAGACTCCTCGACACTAGCTATGCATATCTCAAATATGAAGGTAGAAGCTTAAGTTCCAAGGTTGGAGGCTTCATGATGGATAGTTTAGATAGTGAAGACTCTCGATTTTCCATATCTAAGTCAAGATTCCTTGGATTGTGAGAGAATGTAGCCAAACCAGTCAATGCTGCAACTATTTCATCATAATCTTCTACTTTCTCTCCCTCATAGTTCAATAATACGATGGCCAAAGACTCACCGCACCCTCAATCTCCTAGTTGAAAGCCACAATGTCATCAATGGCTTCAATTACCAATATTACTTACAAATTGCTTTGTTACTTCATGGATTTGCATACATTGAAGTTGACTTTTCATTATTCACCCTAAATTTCAATTCAACACTTTCAATATCCACTAGCGCACTATCGGTGGCTAGGAATGGCCTATTGAGAATGGTGGGCTGTCATGACCCAATTTTCTAGGTTATGACGACACCTACATCCCAGTGTAGGAGAACCACCCAACAAGCACACAAACTAATAATAGTGACTAAATGAGGAAAATAATATATACATAAGGGAAAAGGACAAGAAGTAGTCTAAAACAAAAAGATGTAGAAATGTAGTATGAGTACCAAAAAATGGATACTTAGTAGGAATCATAGGCTGACCGGAATCATATAAGAAATAAAAAAAGTAAATAATAGATAGTGAATAAAATGAGTCATAAAAAAAATCAAAGGACAAGTATAGGAAAGTAACCCAAGCTATAGCCAGGTACAATAAAATAAGAACAATTAGTGGATCCAGCTAACAATGATAACAAAAGAACTCAGCTAAAAAAATGAAAACAAACTTGAGTCCTTGCAATAGATAATCAAGTAATAGAGAATGAACAAGGTTGGTATACTGGTAGCCTCAATAAAACTTGAAGGGAGATGGCATAATAAAATAAATCCCTTACATAACTACCAATTAAGGTCATGCGAAAGAGAATAAGAAGTAACAACTACTCAATATAGAAAAATAATCGAATAAGCAGATATAAACCCACTGGTATCCCATTCTACCAGAAGGTAAAAACAAGCAAAGTTCACCTGCTGGCATCCTATACTACTAAAAGGAAGAACACAAGTGCAGAAAGTAACACAGACATGGATGCGATGGTACAAATATAGGTGAAATATAAATATGTATGCTCTTCACCTAATACCTATAGGTCCGGAAGGTAGGACCCATAGGAGGACTTCTCGTATATCTAATATTGTATACCTCCCTGGTCATATACATGCTATGCCGAGCGACAAGTCCCATGCAGGGATTCTCTGCATACTAGCTCAATACTCAACTAAATGCAAATGTGTACTCCCCTCCACTAGGTATCTGTAGGTATGACGAGAGGATACCCATGGAAGGACTTCACCATATACCTGAGAATAAGCAGCATACCCCTTCCCTGATCATATGCATGCTAGCATCGGGTGGCAGGATCCATAAAGGGTCTCCTCGCGTACTGTCTAATCAAGGGGCTAGATGCATGTGCTCGGGCTTTACTGAGTCTAAACTTACTAGAAAACTTAATTTCCATGCCCAAGTTTCACTAGGACTAATCAGGTAATGGCTAATACATGACATCCAACATTGAAATAAAGCTATAAGTGATAGCAAAGTCATGTACCCAGTGCCAAGTATTAGGGCCTCGACAAAACAGTAGAAAATAGTAGTACTTGGCACCCAATTGAAAATCGGGTCTTAGAATAATTTAGGAAAGATCAGAAAATACTCTTTTTTTGAAAATTCCTCTTATAAATCAATTTCATGTCAATATTAGCCGATGATCTCAAAAATTTTTGTGCTCATATGTCATTATCAAAATCTCAAGTACATCAATATCCGAAAATAGGCCTTTAAGGCCAAATTAATATCTAAAAATGGGTTCGTCAGGTCATGAGAGGTTCCAAAATAAAAAATACAGGGTTCTTGGCTGTAATCAGTGAAAACCAATGCATAAAATTCCAGTATCATAATGATGACACGTACGAATATCAATGAGCACAATTACAATCAAAGGATCATAGAATGTCCTGCCGACCTTGCATATGTTTGAAATCACTACAATAAGAATAACTAGACAAATCGATGCCCAGGACTCACGAACATTCCCGCACTCAGGGACATAGGGTAATCCATAGCAAAATACAACACCAATACATAATCAAGAACTGACTAAAGAAGAGAACAGGGTCAAGGGTACTAATCTAAAATTCCCAACCCAAAGATGCTAAATAGTACTATTACTTCCCATATAAGCCAAGTGTAAGATCGTAAGCCATAGGCTACCTGTCCCCTGAAGACAAGCTCATAAATATAACGTAAAAGATGCTCAAATTACTCCAAAACTCCAAAAAAGTGCAAATAAGATTGAACAACCATGAAACTAGGAAAATAACAATCTCATATTAATACGAGTCCAATGATACTCATAAAGCCATGTAAATAGTCAGGGTCGAAATATGGGTCAAAATAGGCTCGCAAACTCGAAATCAGAACAAAGGTGTAAAAATATTTCCCATATCGTAGGGAACTCATAACAAAAATTTGGAGCTAATACGAGCAAGATATAAACTTAAGTTGAATAAACAAAGTGAAGAAATGAGTATAAGAAATTGATAATTTATGGAACAATTTTAGAGAAATTAAAGGGAAAACTTACAATTTAATGGAGGAAAATATGGTTGGAGAGGTTTCTTAATGCTTTCCAAGCTCAATACTAAAGACCAAAGAGGTTACAAGATCAACAATGGGACATTGATATGAAGAAGAAGGAGAAAAATGATCAAAGAGTAAGATTTGGGGCTTTTATACTGCCATGTGAAGAAGCCTACAAGGTCGTGTGCCTAGAGGATCGCGATTGTGAAGCACAACTACAGTTGTTACTACGATCGTGTGGTCAACATGCGCGATTTCATAGAGGAGAATCTGCAAGCATCGCGATTGCGTGGCTAGAAGCTGCTATCGCTTAGAGTAACTGGAAGGCACTAGATGACAACAATTTAAGCCAAAGCTTGGAACTTCAAACGACACAGATAAAATTTCAATCCATGATGGTTTCGACGAAATGTTGAGTAAAGTCAACCCTCAGCCTCAATAGAGTACTCGAAATGAGTTCTGCAAACTTGAAGCCCGAACGGGTACCTCACGTAACGCAAACTTAACATTCCATAGCTGATGGTGAAGTCAGATTCCCAATCCAAGGCTCCAATCACAAAACGGCCATGCAAGATCCACTTATGAAAAAACACTCATAAAACATTCAAAATGAGATAAACTCGTAACAAAGGCTTTCATACACAAACTAAGAGTCCTTCTAGAACAAAATCCACATTCCGGAGCTAACAAAACTATTAGAATTCAATTCAGAGTTCATTGTCAAGGAATGTTGACCGAAGTTAATGATATCAGAAATTATAACTTTAAAATAGAACCAAAAGCTATGGAAATTGGGTGTGGGTAACATGCATAATAACTAAATGAATGATCCAGAAAATGGACCACCAACATCAATAAGTCATAAATGAGTTAGGTCCTCCACAACAAAGTTCTAAGATATAAGAAAATGTAAAAAATGCATAAATGACCGGAAGGGTCATTACAATATCCATTACTAAAAAGACCTTCGTCCACGAAAGTATGAAGAAAGGGGTAAGAAAGGCTCCGAACTTTGAGATAGGGTAACACAAACCACGCAAGACCCACTTGGAAAATCAAAAAGATTCAAAGGAAAGGGACACATCCTCATGACTCCAACTTCTAGAAACTCAAAATTGGCAAATTTTCCAATGTCACAAAACTAAAATGATCATAGGCATTCAGATAAATGCTAAATCCACAATCAAAACTAAAAAGTTTATTTGGAAATATCCCAAACATCTAAAAAATAACCTCATGGTGCCAACTGAAGAAGAAATAAGACTAATGCCCAACAGGAGCCCGAAATTTGAAACCAAATCACATATTATACTGACTAAGCACTAAACCAAAAATCACCATCCAATTCACCAATAGTAGTCCAAACTCAAAACCCATCATATAATTCGAGATGGAACCAATAAATGCTCATAATAAATTGCTTGGTCAATAAGGCCCAGCTATTCTGATAATCACCTTGGCATAGAAAAGATGCTAGTAGGAGAATAATTCGGTCATCAACTATCAAAATCCAACCACGAACTAAAGCAAAACCCTAAGGCAGAAAACCAACTATATATCCAGGGTATGACACATCAAACACAATATTACCCAAAATCAACCCAACTCACAAAGGCAACTTAAACCACTCACCTAACATAAAGGAAATCGTACCACTAGAAGCTAACACCAACTAGTTAAATGACCACAAGAACAACAACCCATGAATAAATCTATAAAAACAAACAATGTATCCTAAAAAGAAAATAGGAAACTTGCTACACAGATTAAGATAACTTGATCCTAGTGAAAGATTGACATGAACTCCGATACATATCAAAAACCCTCACATGGATGGAATATGTAAAATAATTCTACCGCCATAGCCCAATTATAGGCCTTCCTAGTTGAGTTGACTTACAAATCGTGAACATTTCCTACTAGTTGTGCAATAGGATCGCAAAGGGAGTCCATCCTCACTCGTCTTAGTATCCAATACTCGAATCCACTCACAGAAGGATGTGTACATCCGATGTAACTGAATAATGAGTTTGTGGACTAAATTCTAAGAAGAATAGGCTAAAGTAGTGGAACTCCCATCTAAACCTATGTCCACCTCATATCCAACACCAAGACCTAACCTAGTCAGAGAACGAAAGATGGAATATCAAAACACAAGAGTAACCTAGAACTAAAAGAGATGTCGATTCTAAGTCATTCCACTACTTCAAATACAATCTCCCGAATAAGAATGAAACAATCATAACTTTGGGCCATAACCAAATTACCCAAATTATATACCACTTATCGAAGTGAAATACCCAACCGAACCACACAAATGAGAGACCCCACAATGAGGGAAAACATCCCAATAGGCCGCCAAGACAACACTAACTACTACGAAAACACATGAACCTCCAATGGGGAAATATGTCCAATCCGAACCACGACACTTTCAAAACCTCATAATATTAACCATACTTCTAGTATGCTACTCCAAGATTAGAAACTAGGTGCGAAGGACACATATCCTTAATCAGGCACAATTAAGATAACAACTACCACTCGAGCAAACTGAAGAAACTAACCCAAGGCAACGATCGTGCCATAGGAAACCACATTATGAATAACCCCAAATCAACTAGAACAAGGAACATACCAAGTAAGCCAACACTAGGATTGGCACCCTTGATCCACTACTAAAGAATCGCCTATGAGGGAAACACAAGAGCAGGTTTACCACAAGTCTCATAAATCACTTTGAAAAAATCTAAAATCAAACACAAATCCTTTTTACTCAACAAAATTAGGGGACAAAAAGGGACGAACATGATACTAAATACCCGTATAAATCTCTAAAACCTACAAATCAAACTCTTGCTCAAATAAAGAGGTCAGGGAAACACCACTACAACTCAATGAGACAAGAATTGGATACAGAGACAAGGCATCAAAGCTAAGATCATGGGTAAAAGCTAAACGACTAAACAATCTCATATAACTAATCTCCTAGCCCTAAAGACCAGGTAAGTCCAAACAGGTGCATGGATAGAA
>JBDJHY010130177.1:1137-13594 GCA_039654485.1 Withania somnifera
CAATTATAGATATGCTATGTTTAAACAAAACTTAGTCGACACTTTTCTCTTCTTTTCACTCATTTATTTTTATACTATACCTCACCAAGATTTTTCTCTCCCCTCTTTTTTGTGTACATAGTAAAATACTAAGTAATACAATATTTGTTAAAAGTAGAGCAAAGAATACAAATGGTAGAGGACTTATAGGGCATGCCTATCCTGTTTAATACTAGTTTTTATTATATATATATAGATTGGAACAACCCAAGGGATTTGATCTTTGGAAAGAGTTTGAGACGATGGAATTTTTTCAAGAATAAGGGTGTGTCATTTAATGAATCATATATCCTTTGATTTTAGCAAGAGTGATTTCTTAAAGAGGCATCCATCTTTAGTAACTTGTGAATGTTATTTTATGTCCAACAACGTCCAAAGTAAAAGGATCTTTTCAAGATGCATATTTAATGTTCAACAATTTATGTGAAGATAACTTTAAGTCTTTTAGTGTCCTGCATCTTCCACGTGAAAATTATTAGTGCTACTTTTAATGAATGATAACAAATACTGCAGAACCTTGTGTGAAATCTTTAAGTAGTTCTAATGAATATGGAAAGTCTTATTTGGTATCACATTAATGATGGAAGGTATTATCGCTAGTTGGAACCGCACTTACAACTAAAAAAACTACTATATTAATATAGGAAGATGATATGGATGCATCAAGAAATGATAGTACTAGATTGGAATATGTTGATTCTTGAAGATCCTAAATTAATACTACATTGAAAAGATGTTGATCATTAAAATGCAAAAGTTTCTAGTGACAAACTTCTCCCCGAAGGAATAAATAATAACATTGGTTGTTGCAATGACTCAATGACCAGAATAGTAAAAACATCCATTAATATGACTCTCCTTTATTGTTGGAACGTTACCATCATCCTAAACTCTTTTCAAGAATCAGCACCATTGGGTTGTAATGGCTAGTTCCCATATCTATATAAGGGACTAGTATTCAAGAGGAGAACTATGCTCTATAAGTCCTCTAAGCTATTTTTCTTTGCTTTACTTTTAATAAACATGTATCACATAGTGTATACCCATTTAGGAAAATAGGAAAGAAGGAAAAAACTTGAGTGAGTCATAACATCATATTAAATTATTTATTGGGATCCTAACAGACTCAATATTCATTGTGATCAGGCTGATTTAAACTTACTCAATAAGGTCCTTGTGTGTTCATTGGGATTCCAAAAAACTCAGTATTCATTGTGATAGAACTGAGTAAAACATACTCAGTATTTATTGTGATTAAACTGAGTTAAACAGACTCGATAAGGTCTTTGCATGTTATCTAGGCTCCTAACTGAATCAACAAGTTGTGTAAGATGAGATCCTAATAGACTCAGTAATGTGAGGCTAGGCTCTTGTATATGCTTAGAATTATGAGATTTAGTTCTTACTTAGACTCAACCATTGGTGTAAAAATTGTAACACTGAGTTATTTAACACTCAGTAAAGGATAAAGCAAAATAGTGAAACTCTTTTGCAATAAAGGGTATTGGATTAAGGCTCCTTTTGAACCCCAACTAGTATAAATATATTTTTATATTATGTATTCATCAAACTACAGTAAGAGTTGATTGTATTTACTAGAGAGTAGACTAAGAGAAAAGAAAATTTTGCAATTCATCCCCCTCTTCAACTTTCAACTGTTATTAGAACAAGGTCTCACATTATTGCCTAATATCAAGTAAGTAAATATCATGGCTCAACATATTGCTGCAACATCATATCTAGGGGGCATGTCTAGATTAAGACCACCCGATTTTAATGAAAAGCATTTATTTCATTGGAAACTAATGACAGAGACCTTTATTAAGTCATATGATGTCAAATTATGGAGGGTGATAAAGATGGGGATCTACCTATTCCTCTACACAAAAACAAAGATGGATGTGAGAGTGATATTACTTATTCCTTAGAAAACTACGAAGATGAATGGCTGGAGATTATTCAAATAAACTCCTAAGCTAAAAATTATTCTCTATAACTCCATAAGTGGAGAGAAGTACGAGAATATTCTGGCTGTGAATCTGCAAAGAAAATGTGGGACAAACTTGAAGTTACATATGAAGGCACTAACAAGGTCAAGTAGACCATCATGAGTCTGCTGGTTCATGATTATGAATTGTTCCAAATGAAGGATGGAGAAACTATCGAGGAGATGCTTGCAAGGTTTAGCAAGATTATTTTAGATATCTTGTAACTGATTAGATCTTTTGAATCCTAAGAAGTCTTCCAGACCAATAGCCTGCTAAAGTTATTGCCATTGAATGTATGGATATAAACAAGCTTACATATGATGAACTCAGAGGTGACTTGATTTCCTTTGAAAAAACACATATAAAAAAATCGTTACTTTCAAAACAACTGATGATTCTAATGAAGAAGAAGAAGATATTTGTATTATCACAAGATCTACAGTGAAAAATTCATGTGGTAGAATCAACAGAAGAAATAACTAAAGCCAGTCCAATGATTAGAATGGTCCTCAGCAGTCAAGAAATGATGGTAGATGTTATGAATGTAGAAAACTTGGACATTTTGCTGTAGGTTGTCCAGAAATCAGAAAAGGAACTCCCAAAAGGCTTCCAAGGAACAATGACTTAAGCAATTGGACTGATGAAGACTCTTCTGAAGAAGAGGAAAATAAATTGCCAAATCTTTGTTTCATAGCCATACATGAAGACATAAGGTTATTTCTTCTAACCATAACTTCTTATCTGATATATCTTAAGATTTATTTAATGAGAAACATGATTTTGAAATCAAGACTATTTTTTATAAGTATGAATTTTATGGAAAGAAAATAACTTCAAAAAATTTCAATGAATTTATGCCTACTAAAAATAACCAAAGTAAAAAATATATTTCGCATTCCTTTTAATTAAAAGGTCATAAATATATCAACTGAAATTTCTCTCCTCTATGTCAAAAAGTTGGATTTGGAAACCTATAGATGTGGGTATTTTTTTATGATAAAAAAGGATGCAAAAATAATTTGGTACCTAAGAATAAATTATTCTGTAGATTTCTTTTGCATGAATGATTTTTTAATTTTTTTTAATGTGTGCGTTAAATTGAAATATAAAGTTCTTAAATGTATAACCATAAAGGGTTGCTAAAAAAGTACTGATAAATCTATTTATAAATATTTTTTGAAACTATCAAAGTCACTTAATTGGATTATGTTTATGAGTCTCTCTGAATTCTCATCTTCTCTAAGCAAATATTTCAGCAGTCATTAATAATTGTTATAAAAAATTGTCAAAGATCTTTCTTCTTCCTCTGCTATAAATTAAACTTCTTTCTTATCATTCCTCATTCTTTCCTTAAACCATATCTAAAATGTCATAACAATATTCTTCAAATTTTAATTCGAACTCTTTCAAAAACTCTTTTGAAAATGGTCCCGTTCTCATCAAATTTTTGTCTGAAATAGTATTCTGGATTCCCTTACACAAAGATCTCAACAACATTTTGTTAAAGAAGTCTGTCCTGCATAGAAAGTTTATTAGTTGGAATTTCTTTCCTCCATCCATTGTAATATCATTAAATTTCTTTATTTTAAGGATGGAAAAATTATTTTGCACCTATCTAATTTAAATTTTTGAACTGCTGATCGATGCTTTCTACGTAAACCTTTATCCTTTGGTTGAAGACTCTTTTGAAATGTTATTATATGGGGAAAAAATTCTAATCAGCAGTGCTCTTTTTGATAAGATATTCCTAACTAAATTCTTTGGTCTCACCATTAATTAAAAGAATGAGTGGCCGTCTGATATAGATATGTCTCGTGATCAAGCCAAATAGTTTCTGTCTTTAGGAGAGTGTTCTTATAGTCATAGTTTCTTTTGAACGTCGTGTTATCTCTCATATTGTTGCTACTATCCTTTTACCCAGGGGAGAGACATTCTCTCAAATGTCTTCTGTAGATGTCCTCATAACTTACTGTCTTTCTGTAAAATATAAGTTCAAGATATCAACCTTAATAATCAATCAAATGATTGTTTTTCCCATATAATCCTCTTATCTTCCTTATGGGATGATCGTATCTAGAATTCTCGAATGTTGTATGATAGATATCATCAATTCTCTAAGAACTGGTGTCATTCTATTTTATAACATCAATACTCTCAGAGGAATGGTGGTTTGTTCACTCTGAAAACACTTGGGACAATGCTGATGAAAATGACTTGGTTTCCATACCTTCTGACATCTCAATCAAGTGAACCAACTACAAAAGAAGTTGATTATCCTTTACGAGAAGACAAAATCACTCATGAATGTTCTCACATTAATTAAACAAGAAATTTGGTTAATTAAAAGATGTCTTTGGCTGATAATCATGTAATTTAATTTTTTTTCACAAATTTGCGTATGAATGATCCTTATGAGAAGCTTTTGTTATAGTTTAAAAGTCATCTATAAAATCTCTATGAACTTTTTTTCCTTGTTCTTTTTGAAATTCCAAAGGGGAAGAAAAATGTATCTACACATCTTAGATATATTTGTCCACATTCTAGATTTTTTTATACAGGAAAGCATAAATACAGGGGGAGAATCTTCAAGAAAAAGGTCTAAATTCAGGGAGAGCATGGAAGAGGGCATTATTGTTGTCATCCATATAAAAGAAGGAGATTATTGGTGCTAATTTCAATGAATGATAATAATTATACAGAGTCTTATGTGAAATATTTAATTGGTTTAAATGAGTACTGAAAGTCTCATTTGGTACTACGTTAATGATGGAAGACACTATTGCTACATTACAATTGCACTGATAATTAAATAAAGTAATGGATTGATAATGGAAGATGATATGGTTGCATCAAGAAATGATAGTACTGCATTAGAAGATGTTGATTCTTGAAGAGCACTAGTTAATACTACAGTGAAAAGATGTTGATCATTAAAATGCACAAGCTACTAGTGATAAACTTCTCCTTTAAGAAATAAATGACACTGGTTATTGCAATGACTCAACATCTATAATAGTAAAAAGAGTCATTAATATGACTCTCTTATTCTTGGTTAGAACTACCATCCTAAACTCTTTTCAAGGATCAATACCCTTGCGTTGGAACCGCTAGTTTCCACATCTGTAAAAGGGACTAATCTTCAAGACATGAAGTATGATCTATAAGTCCTCTAAAATATTTTTTTCTTTGCTTACTTTTGATAAGCATTGTATCACATAGTGTATACATATGTAGAAAACTAAAAAGAGGGAAAAAATCGAGTGAGGCATAACATCAAATTAAAGTGTTTACTGCGTTCCTAACTGACTCAATATTCACTGTGATTGAACTGAGTTAAATAGATTCAGTAAGGTCCTTGTGTGTTCTCTAGGATCCTAATAGACTTAGCAATTTGTGTGAATGCTGAGATCCTAATGGACTCAGTAGTGTGAGGCTAGGTACTTGTATAGGCTTTGCATTATAAGATTGAGTTCTTAATTAGACTCAATCATTGGTGTAAAAAGTGTAACTTTTGAGTTATTTAACACTCAATAGAGAATAGAGAAAAATAGTAAAATCCTCCTTGAACCCAAGGGAATTGCATTAAGTCTCAATTTAAGGCCCAACCAGTAAAATTTTTTTTATGTGTACATTTTCCTTTCTGTATTATTTTTGTATTGTGTATTCACCAAACTACAGTAAGAGTCCTATGCATTTGTCAGGGAGTAAACTAAGGGAAAATTAAATCTTGCAATTCACCCCCTCTTGCACTTTTAAAAATGACTTCAATTGTTTTGATCAAAGGTCGTTTATTTGACTTCTTTAAGGAGTCCTAAAATGTTGTTATTCATTGAAATTCGAGTACTAACAATCCCCCCTCTTTGATGGATGACACAATAATGCACAATTGTCAACTTTCCTATTTTTAGGAATGTTGGAAGCAAAGACCTCCCTGCTTTCATGCTTTTATCCCCCTACTTTCATGTTAATATCTATGGACAATAAACAAAAGTATATATTTCCCCCTTTGGCATCAATTAGAAAACTAGGGGACAAACAAACTAGAGGTGTAACAAATACTATTAAGCAAATTAGCATAGTTTAACCATGGATAAAAAACATTGTTTAATAAGTACCATAAGCACAAAAGGATTGTCAAGACAAATACAACACTAACCTATAATAGAATCTTTGATGAAACAAATCTGCAGTTGAGTTACAACGAGTTAATCCTGAAATGATTCAACCTTCTAACGAATAACAATCAACTTTACTTGTAACTTTGTAAGCTTAACAAGGATATGAGAATATCAGTAGGAGATGGTGATAAAGGTATAGAGGAAGGCTGGAGAATAGATTTTCATTTGGAGAGTGTTTGGAAAAAGTTTTGTAGGAATCAGAGTGATCAGAGTTAGTGCTCAGAGGATTTTGAGTAAGCCATTTAGTTGGATAAAAGAAGTAAGAAGATATAAGGATGAAAATGAATTTAAACAAATGTAGATAAATATGAAAGGAATCATCGAATGACTAAGGAGGATAACTGAGGAGAGTAATCATGATACCCTAGAGAAGAGAAAGAGTCATAAGAACGTTAAAATATTTTAGTCACTCATAATTATTTTAGAAAAATATTTTGACATTCTCGAGGAATTCTATTAAAAACAAAATCTTTCTTTAAGAAGAGGTTCTGTAAAAAAATTGGCTAATTGCAAGTTTGTTCCAATAAAAAACATTCAATATCACCATTTTGAACATGATTCCATGATGATTAATGTTAATATGGTTTCCTCTAGAGTAATGAATAGAGTTTTTGGATAAACAAATGGCACTCAAATTGTCATAGAATATTTTAATAGGTTTAAAGATAAATCATAATCACTCAATTTGTGTACTATAATTAGATTTTTGCAAAACACTTCCCATTAACAATACATTCAGCCTCATTAGTTGATAGAGATACATAACTTTATTTCTTACTATGACAAGAAATAAGTTATTTTCTGACTAACTGATAGCTCCCACTAGTTCTTTTTCTACCATCTTTATCACCTGTAAAGTTTACATCTGAAAAGCCTTCAAAATTAAAAAAAATTGTTTCCTTTTTATATAAAAGGGCATAGTCAGCAGTTCTAACAAGGTATCTAATCTTTCTTTTGACAGTAGTAAGATGAGATTCCTTAGGGGAATATTGAAATATAGCACATTTGCATTCTCTAAATAAGATATCAGGCCAACTAGAAGTTAAATATAGTAGAGATCCTATCACACCTCTATACTTTGTTTCATCAATTTTCTTTCCATCCTCATCAGAGTTGAGTGTGCAAGTTGAACATTATAGCATTTGTCATCTCATATATGCCGACGAGCTCTTTTGCATACTTAATTTGGAAAATTAAAGCGTCATTGTTTGATTGTATAAATTACAATACTAAATAGAACATTAACTCCCCCATCTTTCCCATTTAAAATTCTCCTTGCATAAGCTCAAAGAATTTCTTGCACAAGAGAGGATTAGAAATACCAAATATAATATAACCTTTATATATTTGAATGACTAGATTTTTAAAAGAAGTTCTTTTGATAAAGAGAGTAGTTTCAACCTTTCCCCTATAGAACCCATGATTTATTTAAAATATTCTTAGTCAAGCATACTAAGTTCTTGGAGCTTTTTCGAGCCCATACAAATCTTTTGAGAGTTTAAACACATAATATGGGAACTCTGTATGTTCAAAACTAAGAGGTTTTTACAAAGACTTATTCTTCAATCAGACCATTTAAAAAATTAGTTTTAATATCTATTTGGAATAATTTAAATCCTTTAAAAGAAGTATATATGAGTAGTATTCAAATAGATTCTAACATTACAACATGACCAAATGTCTCATCATAGTTGTAACACCTTGAAGCATAAGTCTAGTTGATAAAATCCTAAATATATATTGGGATGAGTTTTTAAGGTGATAAATCTCATAACATAAATTTGAGTTCAAGGTTCGTTTTATATGCCTAGTTTTGACTTTAGTTCGTGCTTGAGTCAACTTTAAACAATCATAGCTTTTGATATATAAATAGTTAGGTAACGCATGACCTATCCATGAAAAGGTCTTTGAGTCTAGTTTGAAACGCAGCAAATAGCGTCATTTTGAGTTTGGAGTAAGAAGTTATGGGTATTTTACCAAAGATTATTAATGAAATATTTTAGGTGCAAACCACAACTTGTGGTTTTCAGTAGTACGATTCGTGGTTCGCAAAATTATGAAAAATTATATGAGTCATGCTTCATGGAAAGAAACTTCCCATTTTCTGTGTAAGTTCCACAAAATCCAAACCACGACATGTACTCTTCCTAACCTCGACCCGTACTTTCTAGTCGTACTGTTGAAGCTTGGAAATCCAAATTTTATGTCCCTTTGGTATGAAGCTTATCACGATCTGTGGTGTTGAATACCAACACTCGTGGTCTTTAACTCATTGTTTTGGGGATGCATTCTAGTGAACCAACTTCATTTCACGACTTAGTGAAGTGCACTTCATGAGCTGCAAAAAGATTCTAGGGAAACTTTATTGTATAGTTTAGGTAATTCATTTAACTTTTCTAGACTAAACCCATGAACTTTTTTTAAAAAAAAATTATAAATTCCCTAAACCCCAACTTCATTCATCTTTTTTCTAATTGATCAAAGAAAGAACTTTTTCTTCAAACTTCTCCAAAGAGGAAAAACTAGGTTTTTTCATAGAAATTTCTCTGTAGCAGCTTGGTTTTGGATTTTTATCCATCAAAGTGCTTCTAATAAGGGATGTGGTATTTCAACGAGGATTTCTTTCATCCTTGTTCCTAAACCCCCTTTTAAAATAAGGTTCTGAAGATATAGAAGCATGCTAGTGTTCTTGTTTGATTCTAAAAATTATGATTCCTTGCAGCGATGATTTACTTGATATTTTTGAGTTAAAAATATGAAATTTTCATGATGATTATTTAATTATAAAAATTCTCATGAGTTAGCATATTTTCATAATTGATGTAAAAGAATGAAGGAATCTTTGATGTACTAATTAATGATTTTTTTCAAAGTTTATTTTAGAACTTGATTTGAGCATTGAAGTGTCATAATTAATTGAATTTTATATGATTTATAGTATGAACGTGAAGCATGTCTAATTGACTATTTTTGGCTAATTAAGCTTAATTGAGGGTTTTGTTGACGAATTTAGCTTTATCTTTAAGTTAAGGGTAAATTAACTTTGAAGTTTCAAATTAATAACTTTATTAAAAAGTGTTACCCAATTATGGTTTAAATTGATGATTAGGGCTAGTTGGTTCCATTGAGGGTGTTCCACTAGTCTAGAGTGTTGATATTGTAGTTGACTTATGATTCGATTGTGGGTGTTTCATTATGTCAACAGTGTCGAGTGTTGATTAAATTTTATAGGAGGAGTATTAGCAAGGAGTAGGTATGAGTTTTCCAATACCTATAACCTGCGTGCCAGCATAGGGTATTATTTTGGTACCTCTCCGTTGTACCTAGAGTGTCTAGTTGGATATACTAGAATGAGTGACTCGTCACGTGGCAGGATATGAGAGCCCCTACACAAAAGATAATATGTCGACTTCATCTCTCTCTGCCTTAAGGTATATCAGTTATAGAAACTCTCAAAGAGAAGATAAAATTTAATGTTTTGTAAGGAAGAGAGAGAAAAATTAGTTTTTGTCTTTTGTTAAAAACTGATAGTTGAGTAAAATTGACTGGGTCTACTTGAGATATTAGTTTTTTAAATGGTTTCATAATAAATGGATAAATTGATTATTTGAGTTAGAGATGAAGTTGAGATTTATTGTCATGCATTGCATAGTAGTTATCACTATACTGTATAACCTTTTTTATACCTGCTCACATACTCAGTACATATTTTGTCTACTGATTCTACTCTTACTGCATGTGTTTAATCCCACATAGATATTTTTGACCATCGGTACATTTGAGGTTGACACTACTTGCATTACTAGAAGGTTAGTCAATTGGTGAGTCCTTATATCATTCGAGGACAAGATATGGAATTATTTTTATTTGTTTATCTAGAGTTGGACTTTATCTTTATTTATTTATTTATTTATTTATTATTTCATTTATTAGAGATTAGCTAGTAAACTCTTGTGCTAGTAGTCTATTATTTAGCTAGTAGAGACTTTCAGACTGAGATGTATGATTTTGAGACTTGAGTTTATCTATTTTTTATTGAGACTATTTATTGATTATTGTGAGGATCTTATTAAACTTCAAATATTATTGTTATTTATTTTTCTGAGTAATATAAGTAGATCTATGCATGATTCAAGTGGTCCTTCTGAGGTTGTAAGGGCAACTTAATAGCTAAGGATGTCGGTCATCCCTAGGGAGTGCACTTTGGGGTATGATAAACTTGGTATCAGAGAACCAGTTCATAGATTCCTAGGAGATTTCTGAAATCTAGCATTAGGTAGAATCTTAGTTGTAGGGGTGAATGTAGCACATCTATGATTGAGAGGATAATAAATATTTAGGAAAAGTTCCTCTTTATTGATTTTCTACTTCGTGATTTGGAGTTTAACTCAAAGATAATATCACTTTGGACTTATTCTTTATGAATTTCAGATTGATCATTCCTCCACAATGATTAACTCTCCAGGCTTGAAATCACAACCAACAGAATCAGCTTCCACTAGCTCTAGAGATAAAACAACTACCAGCAGACTTTACCACTGCAGAGTTACACAACATGATGCATCTGATGGATCATACATTTATGGAACAAGATCAGTAACTAGTTAAAGTTCTTGTGGTTCAGCCAGCTGCACTTGATGCTGAAGTTATGAGGGTAAGAAAGTTCCTAAGGTCGAGCCATACGGAGTTTCATGGTTCAAGGACTGTGGATGATTCATAGAACTTTATTAAGGAGGTTTGTTAGATAATATTGATAGGGTTGACTTGATTGATTATCAGTTGAAGGACGTTTCTAGGTTATTATGTCACTTGTAGAGGAAGAACATGGGAGTAGGAGTTGTTCCACCAAATTGGGATGCGTTTGAGATTGCATTCATAGGTCTATTCTTTCTTAGAGAGAAGAGGAAGGAGAGGGTGAGAGAGTTTCTGAGTTTGGAGTAGGGATTCATGTCTATGACCGATTACACCATGAAGTTCACTAAGTTATCAAGGTATGCTTCGGAGATGATTGCTGATATGCATACCAGGATGGATATGTTTGTGTTTGGTATTTCTTCTTATTTTATCCATGTAGGGAGGGTATCTATGTTGAGTACTAATATGGACATTGATGGAATAATGGTGCATATTAAGTAGATAGGGAAGGATAAGGCTAACTATAAAGAGGGTCAGTATAGTAAGAGATCTAAAACTAGTCATTTTGGAGCTAGTCAACCTACGTTTGATGGTTTAAACAACAATAACAACATAGTTTTAGGGGATCTCCCCCTTCATCACACAGACCTAAAAAAATCAACAAAACAAGTCAGTTCAGCAAGGTAGGGCTACTGTCTATCAAAAGTGTAGTAAGGGCCATTCGGTCAGTGTTGTATCGGGAAGAATGGATGTTTTGGGTATGGTTTGATTGGTCATAGTCTTCATGATTTCCCTTTGAGGAACTATTATTTTTGTGAGATGTCAGGTTATAGACAGAGAGATTTTCCCAAAATCTTCTAGGGTGGTGCCATATCATTGACTACTACTCTAGCAGCAACTCTAGCAGCACGCCAGCCTCAGTAGGGTGCTACTAATTCTACCAATAAAGTCCAATACCAAAGCTATTTGTATGATTTGGAGTCTCTTAGGATCAGGAGCAGTCAACTGATTTGATGAAATGTATGTTGAGAGTTTATGAGGTAGATGTATATCCATTGTTAAACCCTAGAGCTAATCTTTTTTTATATACCGTATGTTGCTAGATAGTTTTACGTAGATCTTGATGTTCTATCCAAGTCATTCTCTATTTCTACACTTGTTGGTGATCATGTTTTAGCTGAAAGAGCGTACCATAGTTATCCATTTCTGTTCTGGGGATGGTGGTTCTTGCTGATTGATAACGCTCAAGTACACCTTTGAAACCAATCAACAGTGTACGCGGTCGTTGTCAAGTATAATTACCCAATAGAGTCGGGGTCGTATCCACAAGAAACAATATGGAGGCAATCGAGTAAGAACAGAAAATCATAGCGCAACTATTCGGACTTGAATGGTCTAACACGGAATGGGAGGTTTGTAATTATAAGGAAGGTGTTCTAATCTACAACTAAACTACAAGTGAATATTTGACCAAAGGCCTCACAACCTAAGTCAAGAGCAAACAACACTAGGGTGATTAGTTCTATCACCAATCCATTAAAATAAACTAAATACTAAAGCAATTTTATATGGGTTTAAAGATTAGCCTTTGAGTTCCAATTAGCTTCTCTCGAATGC
>JBDJHY010130187.1:0-13891 GCA_039654485.1 Withania somnifera
TAGAGACTAGGATAGACAAAAGTCCACAAGCTAAGATCTCATCTCACCGCACACAACGCGAATAGATGAAATAAATTTTGGGGTTAGCTCCCTCCACATGGTGGACCAAGACCCGGGCATGCAACCCTTTACCCTCTATGCCCCCTCACGAGCCCCTAAGATCTAACAAGGGTGAACAGTAGACAAATGATGATCAACCTAAATAGCCCAGCCCACACTTATAGCCATATCACAAGCATAATAATATTAACCCAATCTATAATGCACAAATAAACCTAGCCTACCTGGACGCCAGTGAAAATCTCCGACGTGTGTACATAGTGATCCTAAAGCTTCAATGCAGTTGATGTCCCCTGAATCTATACAGGTCATAAGTTTTGAGGTCAAACTATGAATAATAAGACCCATATCATACTAATAACTGAGGTCGGGGAGTGGGTCATGCAACTCAGGAATACAACTGCCCCACTGGTGCATAGTCCTCACTTCAGGGGACTCATGATCTCAAAAAATAAGCTCAAGAAGAGTTTGAGAATGTTAGGAAAATGAACTAAAGTGAAAGGGTGAAACCCTCTATAGAGGGAAAGAGCCACTAGAGTGGTCCTCACGAAGGTAAGCTCGCCATAGGGACCTCATAGGCTAAAGTAGGAACAAGGGGTGCAAGTATTCTTTATACGTCTAAATTAAGAAGGTCTTTTCAACATCGTCGAGGAGACTCTGCAACGATGACCTTTTGAGGTGACCTCGCCACGACGATCTCACCAAGGCAACGTTGGGGCGTGGGTATAACATTGACAAGGAAGCCTTGCCAAGGTGACCTCACTAAGATAACCTCGTCGAGGAGACCTCAGGGTACTGGCTTAACTTCGCCAAGATGACCTCGTAGTGGTGACCTCGAGGCACTGGCATGGTTATGACAAGATGGCCTCACCAAGGTGACCTTGCAAAGACAACCTCGTCAAGACGATCTCAAGGCACTTACATGACTTCACTAAGATGGCCTCGCCAAGGTGACCTCACCAAGACGACCTCATCAAGGAGATCTCGGGGCACTGCCATGACTTTGCCAAGATAGACTCACCAAGGTGACCTTGCCAAGACAACCTTGTTAAGGCAACCTCGAGGAGATGGCATGATCTGCGATCTACAACAACTTAGGGAAAAACACTGAGGGCCTTAAACGGGCATCAGGAATCCCAAATTCGAGCAAAGCCAAAATGTATTTGGGGCAGAGAAACACATCATAAGGGAAAAACCAGCTAGAAATTTAGGAATTGCACATAATCCAATAAGGAAATAAGTGTAAGACATCTATAGGCAACTTGGGAAAGAGGATATAACATCTATAAACCAATCTCAAAAAAGGGATGTTGGAACTCATGAACTGAACTATAAAATACCTATAAAACATCTGTAAAACATTTGCATTGTGGAACTCATGAATTGAACCATAAAACTAGAAAACAACGATTAAACAATTGTAGGCTAGAACTCATGAATTGAACCATAACCAATCGAAAATTAAAGATAAAAAAGTTGCAAGGAACTCATGCATTGATCCATAACAAAAAGGAAATTACAGATAAAGCAAGTACACTCAAACAAGTCCAGGTAAGGGGCGACAGCTACACTTAACCAAGTTCTCAACAATGATGAACTACTACCATTTCTATGGAAAGCGAAGAAGATACTTACAAATGAAAGGAAAGACAATGGTGAGCTTGGGATGGACTTCCCTTCAATTGGATTTGAGTTTTGGGACTTAAAAATCGAGTTGGAAAGAGAAAAGTAGAAAATAAAGTTGAGGGAAAATATCTTAAAGCTTTAAAGAAACAATTTATACATATTAATATTTTCAGGTCCTTGCTCGTGATGTCGGGTGGGCCAAGCCCAAGAAGGAAATTAGGTTGAGCTAAATTTCCATAAACAACCCAACAGTTGTGACTTCCCCCTTAAACCAGTGTCATAGGATGAATGCATGAGCATTGTAATAGAAGAATACGGGATATAACCACTTGATACATGAGACATCTCCTTCAATCTATCACTTGCTCATGCCTTATAATCAAGGGTAGGGTCGAGCCTCGTAATCTAAAGTAAGCCCACAACTTACAATCAGTCTACATCAGGACTTCACCCCTTAATATGACGGTAACCCACGAAAGTCAATACTCTTTCTATTTAGAATTTGAATATAGTGTCATACCAACAACTGGTCGTGGAACATACATATATATAGATAAGGGAAAGGATTTTCATTTGAAAGCCAATAAAACTCGCCAATTTTAGTTAACCAAGTATGCATCCCTTTTACCATAGACTTGAGCTGAACCCATGCTCAAAATACCACAATCCAATACCTAAAAATTCATGAACACTGCAAAACAATAGCATTGATAAGCCTGCATCAAACTAGGATTAGATAGAAGTTATATACTAAAAACACATCTCGCTTATAACATCTCAACATAGCCTAACACAACCTCTAGAATACAAGGCTAGTAGCAGCAAGGCTGGGACTCCAAGCACAACCTAAATCTCTATACATCCTTCCAAGGGACCCCCAAAGTAGGAGAAATAGAAATACAAAAAAAGTAAGCCTAGCCTACCTAGAGGCTGGTGCAAGTCCTCGAATGGATGGAGAAAGCATGAAATACCACATAATTTCACTCGCGTAGCTCAAAACTAATCAAAAATGCTCTCTACATTTTAAAAGGTAAAGAATGAGACCCATATTTCAAAGTGCAATTCGGGTAAAAGATCATTCCTAAAAGTGGTCCAGTGGTTCAAAAACGAGCTCAATCAGCCAAAAAAACTAGAATTACTGAGACGTAGGCCTCAACTAAAGGAATATGTGGTTCAAAAATGAGCTCAATCAGACCTAAAGTAGGTCCTCAAAAGGACTAAAAAAGTTTTTCATTAAGAGAATTAAACTGCTAAGAAGGTGATGAAAGAGACATGATCCTAAAACTCACCTAAAACAAGAAGTAAGTCCCAAAAAGTGATTTCCTACAGCTCCAAATCACCACTTCCCGGCTACCAACAAGAACTCACCATGATTCATCCATGAATCCCAATTTCTCTATTAAAGCTTCATGCACAATCTCAAAAGATGGAGAAAACTCACCTAAAATTAAGAATAATGCAGAACAAACCACTTCGCTAACTCCCTGTAGCAATGGATACACTTTAGAAGTAGAAAATTGCAAACAATTTAGAATTTGGAAGAGGGGAATATATGCTAACTAGTCTGAATATTTGACGGACTGACTTATATAGAACTGGGAGAAGGTAAGACTGATCTCTCCTAGCAAACATAATGGCGCTAAATTAGGTTAAGAATAATTAGTGTGATGGATCCACCACAATATGACCGTGCAAAAATAGAAGAAAAAAATAAGCGTGATTGCGCTCATATAGGGCCTACGATGCCAATTCAGGAAATCCAACTTTATCGAGATCGCGCTGATTAATTGTTTCTGCTAAAAGTTCTTCTATAACTGAAATTCCAACCAAGACCTTAAATTGAAATGAAGTGGAACAACAACAAACCGAATATGTAACTTAAATGACAAGCATATTACGGACTCAATAGAATCGGCAAAATAACCAACAGAGGTTGTTTGGGATAAAGTACCCCTCAAACCAAACTGAACCAAACCATCAACTTTCTAACTTTCCACATAGACCCTTAAATAAGCTTGGATAACTCAATAAGCACACCAATGACTCTACTAGGTTAAAATCAACATTTAAAAGTTGATGGAAGTGTATGAATTCCAATTTGGTGCTTTGATCAATGGAAGTCATCCAAGGCTCTAAAATGAACTCCAGTTGAATTAAATTTCCACAAAGCAAATCAAAATCCAAACAAAATCCTTGGGATAAGAACTAAATGTCCAACTAGACCAAAGTCAGTATTCTAGAGCTAACAAAAATATAAAATTCTAATTTTGAGCGTATTTACTATGAATTAACTCTCAAGTTCCACTATTTCAAGGTTAAGACTTTAAGACAGGAAAACTGAAATAATAATCTATAAATTTTCTAGGGCACTGAGCTACCAACACGGGACAACTAATAGAAGGCTCTAACACAGGAAAAGCTAAAAGTAAAGTGACTAACCATGTGGGTCATTACAACATCCACAACTAAAAAGGACTTTTGTCCATGAAATTCAAGGAAAGAGTAGCACATGAAAACTCGAATATATAAGGATATTGGACTCACATAGTAATATCTACTAGGTTACCTCCTTCACTAGTCGATGTGCCCAAAGAATCTTCACAACTGGGATATCTCTGGATCTGAGCCACCTCGCATCTCTGGACGTCATCTATCTGAACTAACTCTCGATGAAGCACATGGGATGAGTCAGACACATATACACAAAGCATAGACACATGGAATACCGAATGGATAGAAGTTAACTCTTGATGTAGGTTAACTCTGTAGGAAACATCTCCAACCCTTTATCTGACCTCATAAGACTCAATAAACTTATGGATAAGTTTTCCCCAATTACCTAATATCATAACGCTCTTCATGGGAAACATTAACTGAAAAAACATATTATCAACACTGTACTCTGAGGGATGAAGTCAACGATTTGCTAGGAATTTTGCCTACTTTGAGTTGACCAAAGTTGATCCTGAATAACTCTGACCCTATCAACACTATCTCAAAGACAATATGAACTCTGGAGTGAAGTCTCCCGATAACAAAATCAACAAATAGGAGATTTACAATGGCTACCATACAAGGCCTCAAATTGTGTAATGTGAATGCTAGAGTGATAGCTCTTATTATATGAAAACTCAAAAAATGCAAAATATCTCTCCCAACTACCACAAAAATCAAAGGCACAAGCCTGCGAAATATCTTGAGGTACCCGATAGACATCTTAGAGGTCTAAGGGTAAAAATATCTACAAAAAGAAACTTGTGTACCCATCTCCCTCTACACTGATCTCAAAAATAAAAATGTAAACTATGTTTCTCTATCAGATATAATAGAAATGGTACCTCGTGAAGCCTAACTACTTTGCGAACATATAGCACATCTAAGTCCTCAGCACCCTAAGATGAATATGTTGGTAGAAAATGAACATTATCAATCGGTTCACGATGACCAAAATTCAATCATGACCTCTTGATGTGCAAGGAAGAATTGAAATGAAATCCACAATAATCTACTCCCACATCATATCAGGAATAAGGAGTCTTTGAAGCTCACTTCCTAGTCTCTGGTGCTCAAACTTTACCTATTGACTACTAAAACACTAAGACACAAAAGACGATATAGCTCTCCTTATACCATAACACTAATAGTTCTGCCTCAAAGACTAATACATCCTAAAAATACCCAAATTGATAGAGTATCTAAAGCAATGAGCTTCATACAATAGAGTCTAAATAATCCCACCAACTCTTTGAATTACAAGGTGACCATGAACTCGCAATACACCATTAGAATTTATCATGGCTAAACTGAAGTCACCCCTCAAAACCTCTCTCATATAATCTAGTCAGGGATCCTCAAACTCACACTACCGAATTTGATAAAAAATATCAAAACTAGCCTCAACATGTGTAATAACCCACTCTAGTGTATAAATACCGAATCAAACCAGCCTATTAGCCAAGGACTAAATATCTCGAGACAACAATCTCTCAAATACTAAGATAGAAGCTAGGCTACCCATACTCACTCCCTTTCGTGTCAGTGCATCAACAACTACATTATCCTTTATTATGTTATATAAAATACTTAGATCATAGTCTATCAGGAGCTCATCCTACCTATGTTTCCCTAAGATAAGCTTCTTCTGACTTAAGATATACTACAAGTACAGTGATCAGTATAAATCTCAATGTAAACCCCATATAGGTAGTTCCGCCATATTTTAATTATGAAATATTGCCACCAACTCTAATTTATGGGTGGGATAATTTTGCTCGTGATCTTTTAATTTCCTCAAACAATACACAATAACATGACAATACTGCATCAAAACACAACCTAAATAAATACCTAAAGCATCACAATACATTGTATAGGTCTCATCCTCAACTTTTAAGGCAAGTAATTGAGTGGTAGTCAGTAAATCCTTCAGCCTCAGAAATCTATATTTTCACTCATCTGACCATTGGAATGGAACCTCCTTCTATATCAATCAAGTCAAAAGGGCTACGATAGATGAGAATCTCTAAAAAAACCAATGATAATACCCCGCTAACCTAAGGAAATTATGGATCTCATAATGGGTGATAGGTTGATGCCAATCATAAACCATGAAAACTTTAACCAAATCAACACTAATACTAGCACTATACATCACACAGATTAGAAAAGCAATAGAATCAAGACAAATCTCACACTTTGAGAACTTGGAATAGAGCCTCCTAGTCCTTAAAGTCTGAAGCACTATTCTCAAGTACTCCTCTTGCTCCATAAGACTCCAAGGGTAAACTAATATATTAGTAATGAACACAATAGAAAAGGAGCCCAAATAGGGCCTAAATACTCGAGTCATCAAGTCCATAAAGGCTACAGGGGAATTAGTAAGCCCAAATGACATTACTAGAATCTCATAATGCCAATATCTTATTTAGAAAGTTTTCTTGGGAATATCCTCAACACAAATCATTATATGGTTGCAATCGAACCTTAAATAATTCTTAGAAAACACTGCGACACCATGTAGCTGGTAAAATAAGTTAGCAATGTGTGAAAAGGATAATTATTCTTAATGATCACCTAGTTTAACTTCCTATGACCAATTCACATATACATACCCCCTTCTTCTTCTTCAATAATGATACTAGGGCATCCGAAGGTGATACACTAGGATGTATGAAGAAAGCAAGTCCTATAGCTAAACACTCAACTTATGAAGCTCTGTTGGATCCATATAATATGGAGCAATATAAATGGGTTTGGTGCCCAACTCAACATCAATAGTAAAGTAAAATTCATCATCAATTAGGAGTCCAGGTAAATTAGTTGGAAAAACAAATAAAAAAACTAACAAACTATCAGCACAGACTCAGGGGAGGGAGGGCTACAACTAACATCTCTAACATGGGCCAAGTAAGCATAAAAACCTCTAGTAATAATCTGACAGGCTTTATAATTAGGGATATCTTGAGTCAAGGAGTGTCTAGTGGGCTCGTACAATACCATCGATGGTACACTAGGCATTGATAAGGTCTTGATCTTGGCATTGCACTCCAGGACCGAAAAGAGAGGGGATAACAAATCCATGCCAAAAATCATTTCACAATCATACATATTAAACTCAATCAAGTCAACCTGAGTTTCATAACCCTGAATAGTTACCACACATAATCTATATACAATCAACCATTAAGGCCAAACTAAGAACTCCTAAACGAGCAACAAAATATATAAATATATAGGATTAAGTAGATTTATGATCAGATAGTCTAGGATAAGTGCCTATAAATAAGTAACATACTGATGATGAAAATATCTAAAGCCTTAGCTTCAGATCTATCCAAAATAACATATTAACAATGAAGACCTCCATCATGCTACTTCTCACCACCTCTACCTTAGGCTTCACCCCTCAAGCCTCCTCCCCTATCTCCTCTAGCAATTACATGGCCATCCCTAGCCGACTGTACTGTCTTTAATGGTTGGGTAGTCAAGGTTGTTGTCTAGGTATCCCTATACCGAGGGTAATCCCTAGTTAAGTGAACCTTACCCCCAGAATCAAAACAACCCTCTATTAATTGATCCCTTATACCCCTAGGATAGTCTCTGTCATAATGACTATCCTCACCGTCATCATACCAACTAGCCCTGTCTCTTTCTTGGATGCTAGAACCCTCAATATTGACCCATGAACCTAAAGTTAGGCCTCTAGTTGGAGGGCTTCTTTGTCCTTTATCAGACCAATCCTACCATAGTCTCTGCCCTAGACATAGGACCTGAATATCTACCGTGGTTGCGCTGTCTCTTCTTGCCGCCCCTAGGCCTGGCAAACTAAGATCTCCCTAATATAGGCATGGTGAACACATCAAAGAGATAATTCTTCAGTACCAATATCTAATCAACCATACCATGAAGATTTAACTTCAACACATAAGCATAGAGGCGGATCTTCTCCACTTCTATAGACAATAACTCTTCAGCATGTCTAGAAAGCTCAAGGAACCAGGCTTTGTACTAATAAACTATAATGGTACCCTATTGTAATTCTACAAAATTGTTCTCATACCAACTCTCATGTGCTCCTAGGCATGTAGTTTTCCATAAAGGCCTCTCTAAATTGTCCCCAAGATAGGGGAGATAAACAAGGTGGTTTGCGATCTTTAAACACTCTCTACCAATGACTAGAAGATCCCACAAGCAGATATGTAGTAAATTCAACCCCATATATCTCCAAAAAACTATAATATCCTCTATCTCTACTGATAGATAGTTATAAACTCATGGGTGTCCTTCTCTTCTACTTCGGAGAAAATAGTGGTGCATTCTGTATGAAGTGGTCTAACATATTCCTATCATCAGAGATTGGAATAGTCAAAGCTAGTGTCATGGTAGCTGTAGGAGCAGTTTAAAGTTATGGCATAGTCCAAGTAGGATGTACTTCTAGATACCTGGAGAGTTAGAGAAATCTACATCGCCCTTTGATCTTCTGACTATGGTGCCTCTTTTGATATCCCATCAAATATCTATAACATCTGCCAAAGCATCTGCTGAATCTTAGCTGGAAGTGGTTATGTAAATACCAGGAAGATACATGGGCTAACTGGCAGCTGAATCGAGGGGTCTACTATGGATGAACTAGGATGAGATAAAGTAGGAAGAATATGTATTTGCTGAATACCCCAAATAAATTCCTCATTGAGCTCGAGTAGTGTACGTTGAACCAATGGGGGAGGGTATCTATCAACGTACAAGAAATAAGTATGAATGGTAAAAGAGTAAAGCCAAGTGAATCTTTCTGGATGTTGATACAATGACAATGCATGAAAGGAACCAAAAGATTAAAAAATTTCAAAAGGTACCATATATCCTCCTGAAGATTGGATACTGATGTCTATGTACCAACCCGCAAGACTCTTTGGATACTGATGTCTATGTACCAACCCGCAACACTCTACTAGGTACTTGCTGCAAAGCCAAAGAACTGGTGAACCTAAGCTCCAATACCTCTCTGTCTTAATTTAATTTTTTTGTTGTGACACTGGGTCCTCATGGTTTAGATTATGGGTTTATTCTTATAGAGTTATTCAAAAGCTTTCGGATAAAGGCATGAAGGGAAATAGAGCTAGATTAAAGTAATGTATCTCTGTTGAAAGAAAAGGAGAATATGGCTATTTTTAAAAAACACCTACTGATAAAAACCCACTGGACACTTATCTATTGTGTTGGCTAATCTTCATGAAACACAAGAGGAAAATGGAAAATTAAGAGAAGAATGCTTCTGGCTGAAATACCATTTTACGACTTTCCAATACTAAGAAACAATTCTCAAGGAATATCTACACCAGCAACAATATGCACATATCAACACTAATAATGCCTTAATGCAGCTAATTTCACAGTCCTCTACTCCTCCTCCACCTATCTCCTTCTAATGCTATCTTGAATTTTTTTCCATTTCTATAATCTCATGATAAAATTATTTGTTTTGTTTATCTTAAAATTTGTGTTTTTTTGGGCTAACATTGGGTTAAGCTTGTGCTTATTGTATTTTTTAAACAAAATGATTTCCTTTGATATTAATGGCTAATTTTGTTTGAATGATTATAGTTCTTCTTCTTGGTATTTTACTTATTTAAGACACTGTGGGTATGATTTACTTATTTTAACCATCTATTAACTATGTTGTCCATTCTATTTTTATTTGTGATGATTCTAAAAAATGAAATACTGATGTAATGGATGTATTTGAGTTGAGATCAATGATTGGTAATTAATGAAGAGTTCTTGATGAAGTTGAGATCAATACTATTTTGGATGTTCAATGAGAAATATACATTGACTGTTATATTAGAAGTGAGAAGAGTGAGCCTCTACACTATGTTCGTGCAACTCGCAAGTAGGTGAGTAATTTTGTTTTAGATGTTACAGTAGGTGGATATTGTAATGTGTTAATATAAAGGGTAGGTAATACTCAGGGGGAACTAATACTTAAGGGGAACATGTTGAGATTTCTACAAGTAGATGATGGTAGTGATGAGGAGTTGGAAGATTATAATGGCTAAGCTGCTAAGATACTACGGGGGGAGACTACAATGGTTATACTTATTAATTGAAGACTAGTCCTATATAGGGTAATGTTGAGCTAAGTTCATCCTATCTACATAATATAGCTACTTGAGTATTGAATTGTAGGGAATTTGTCTTCATCAAATGTTGTGGAACTTGGGTATGGGTATTTTGTAGAAATGGAATGACTTTTGTTTTTATCATTTTATTTATTTATTTATCGTGAATTGGGGAATCATTACACATTGTATGGGAAATCAACGTATTTCTTTATTTTATACCCCGTAGCTCTTCCCCAGACAGACTTGCAAAAAATAGCAGAGCAAGTATTTATAAGATAACATAAAAGCCTTCCTGTTGATTGATATCCTTGCTCTTCGAAATTCTTACCCCTAGGAGAATAGATGAATATATTAAATATATGATACTAGTACATCTTAGACAAGTTAATTAGATTTGTCAATTGATGGATTTGATGAGCTACTTGAATTGATGAATTAATTAGTTTTGATGATAGAAAAATCATGTCCTGTTAGGAATCCTTGGAGGAGTATGTTGAATTTTTAAAAGGAAATGGTTCACTTTTATGGAAACCTATAAATCTAAGAAAAATGGAAATTCTACAACTACTATGAGAAGGTTTATGAAAACCATTTCATATAAGGAAAAGTTTTTCCTTATCCTAGTTTTCTGGGAGTTTGTCGACAAGAGCATCAACATAAAGATAAAAGGAAATCCAAAAGAGATCATATATGGTATACTTTTTTTATACCGTTATTCTCAGGAAATAGAGACATAGAAGAAACAAAAAGTGCATGCAACAACAATTCATTATTGTTACTAGTTCTAGTTAATATTTTTTGTTATTTCTTGCTTGAGTCTTTGAGTTGTAATTATTGTGAGAACGTGCGATTTCTAGATTTTGTAACAAGATTTTAGTTATACTTCTTTAGAGAGAAATAGAATGATAATAAAGAAAAGAGGTAAGAGAATGTTGTTCTTGATGGAAAAGTAATTTTAGTGATAATAGAGTTGTAATCATAGAATCCATTCAGTTGAATCATAGTCGTGTTAGTTCGTGTTTTTAATCCTTGAGTAAAGAGGTTTTCCACATAGTATGTCATTATTTTTACAACTTCACACTTAAGGTAGGTTATGAACATGTTTCTTAGGTAAGAAAGTAGGAATCTTAATGTCTTTCGATTACATTCCAAGTATACATCTATTTCATAACTAATTTTCTAACCATCCCATGCATAAGTAATTACTAATATTACACTTATGTACCTTAGAATGAAAAGTTCTATGGACTCAGGCCTTAGGATCCTAAGCGGCTAATGGAACAATAACACTCTATGTACATTCTTAGAACAAAATTTTTTAACATATCATTCTCATGATTATCTCTGATATAATATCTATGTACGTCTATCTATGATAAATAATGATAGTCATTTCATGACTATGAGCCATAAAATACTAAGATTTATGCATTTAATAGATTAAGTACTCGTGCCTACTGTACTGTACTTCCTAGGACCAAATAAGAATTAGTATAGCTAGAAAAGTATCCTTTCTATTAATGATGTTTAGTTCATACAACATGTTTAAGGTTTATGGTTAGACATTTATTGATACTTTGTATAGTTTATGATCATACTATATTCCCTTCAATGATTCTATGTATGAGGTGAAAGATGGTATTGGAATGAGATACGTCGAAGGTAATATGGGAGAGAGTGGATGGTTAATCAATAGTTGCCGTAGTGTGATTATATCACCTAAGTTGTTAAGTGCAAATGAAGTATTAGGTAAGACCCAGTTATGTGTAATGAGTACATGAGATTATACAATTTATCCCTTTGTAAATAAAAAAATTATTAATCATAATGATGTTGAAGAGATCACTAGTAGCTTTATCTTCAACGAATCCATGAAGTGACTATAGTAATAGGATTGAATATTGTATTGATTGTGTGAACAATCAAAATATGTGGCTTGTAACTTCTTGATTTGGAGCTCAAGGTTAATTGATTTTAGAAATAATAAGAATTAGTGTCTTGTGGAAATAGAAATTTGAATATTGTGGCATAGATTAGCATGACCAGATTACATATAGCACCTTGTACCTCCAAGTTATGCTTGAACATAACAAGGTTATATTGTTATGCTCGTATGTTTGCAACTATTAATACCTTTATGATAATCATAGGTTGTAAAAGATAAGCATAATATTTTAGAGAAGGAAGTATAGTTGAGAATTTATTGCTAAGAAAAAAGGTTGTCAGTTGTATCTCTAAGTAAAGAGTAACCCCACTCTTATTCCAAATCCTCATGCTTATGTTTCATGTCAGATAACTTTAGATTTGAATGATATTTGTCCAATGCAATTCCTCTTATTCTATAACTTCCCAGATCAAATGACCAAGATACATAGACTATGTTAGTAATTATTACCCAAAGAGGACCCATATGACTTAGCATCAATATTATTTACCTTATAGTATTATAAAATTCCTTAAGAGCAAGATATTTAAGGTAATAATTCAACATTATGAAATTTATTCTATGATCTCATATCTTCAGTATGTGTATGATAGAGTCTACACTCACAAATAGTGTTTATGCACTTATTCATAACTATATAAAATCCTTTATGACTGTACAGTTCAGTGGTAAATGTAAATCAGAATATACTAATGAAATATATTCAAATTCATTTTGGCTCAAATAGTTGTTCCTGGTTGTATATTAGCTTCTTAAACTTATTTCTCATTCTTATGTGACCCTTCGTAATTATGATGGCGTTCTTATATAGTACCATTCTCTATCTTATCTTTCATGAATTTTAGTTTATACATTTGTGCTAGATGCATTAATTCACACCTATTTCAGTCAGACCAGTTGGCTTTGTGTGTGTGTCTATTTCATCTTATTCAATGTAAAATATATGATTAGTATCCAATAAGTCAGACTTTCTATGCTAACTTTCCTCAGTTTCAGTTTCAGTCTTCACTCGAGGAAAACGGATCCTAAGGGGGAGTTAATGTACACCCTAAAGATTTTCAACAAGAATTTAAATTTTTTTATATCTGTGGTTAGCCTTAAACCCAATGATATCTTACTTGTTCTTAGGTTATAAAATCATTTAAAATGTGTGTATGTAGTTTTGGATGTGAATTGAGGTCATATGGAACTCCTAACACAAGGTTGAATTGAAAGCTTTTCTATCATCCAAGTTTTCATATAGTTTAATGCATGTGTCAAATTGAAAATATTTATAAATGATTCCACATTTATAATGTGTTGAAGTAGAATATTATTCCACAACTTATTAAACATGTCAGCGTCTATTTTTAAATAAAATAAACTGTGTGAAAATTCAAGGTTAGAGTGAAAAGTTGTGAGCATTTTACTAAGGTTCATTCCACGGAGATCCTCTTGGAGGATACTGACTCACCCCTGTAAAAAGTGGTGCTTCACACACCTAACTCCACTGATATTAGGGGTGTTGGGTAGGCCTATACCACTAAAAATTAGGGGCACAGGGCAAGGTTATTCCCAGTGTACGTAAATTTCAGGTTTTCATTATGTTTTTCCTAAGGGATTTTTGGTAAGTTTCTAACTTACAATGCCTAATACAACA
>JBDJHY010130197.1:0-13593 GCA_039654485.1 Withania somnifera
ATTTAGCAAAATTACTAGATTTGGCTACTTATGTAAAGACTTTATTATTTGATATATTTATAAAATAACCTAGGCACTCTTGCCTAGTGGATTTGTTTTAAAAAAAAAACAAGTCCAAGTATAGATTGAATACACTATTTACGAGGTCTATGAAGGCTGCGGGAGCATTGGTTAAACAAAAATACATGAACATAAATTTGAAGTGTCCATAACATGTTTTGAAAGCCATTTTAAGAATGTATATCTTCCTGACCTCAAGTTGATGGTAGCCTGAACGATAATCAATCTTTGAGAAGTAGCTAGCACCCTATAGCAGATCGAACACGTCCTTAATCCTTGGTATATGATATTTATTCTTGTTTGTGACTGTGTTAAGCTGCTAATAATCAATACACATCCTAAGTGAACCATCTTTCTTGCGTACAAATAAGATAGGGGAAACCCAGGGATACAAACAAGGGATGATAAACCCCTTATCTAACAAAATCAGTTAACCAGTGTTTGAGTTCCCTAAGCTCTGCTAGTGTTATTTTATATTGCGGAATGGAAATAGGTTGAGAGTCTTGAATTAGGTCTATGTTGAAGCCCATTTACCTATCATGAGGGACTCCGAGTAGATCCTCGAGAAAAATATCAACAAAATCTCTGACAACATAAACTAACTGTATATTAGGAGTTTCAAAGTTAGAGTCCTTAACTCAGACTAAGTGGTAAATACACCTTTTAGAGATCATCTTTTCAGAGTTTAGTAATGAAATGAATCTACCCTTTAGAACCACTATACTACCTTCCCATTCCAGGACTAGTTCACTCAAGAAATGGAAATGAACAACTCTAGTTCTATAGTTAATAAGGGCATGGCATAATTAGAGCCAATCCACACTAAGTGATGTTAAAATCCACCATGTCAACTCAGGTAAATAAGCAGGAAACATTTTATTAAGAATTGGAACTGTGAAATTATGGTAGCAATGATGGTTTCACCTACTGGCGTGGAGACAAAGAATGGTTCTGGTAGGTTTTAAGGGTAAATACCAAACTGATTTGAAATATAAAGGGAGACAATGGAAAAAGTAGCTCCAGGGTCTAGTAGAGCATAAATACCAATGTAATAAACTTTTAGCCTACTTGTGACCACATCGGTTGACTGCTCCTGCTCCTTCTTGGAGCCCAATGCATATAGTTGGTTTTGGCACTGACTACCAATGGTTCTAGATGAGGCACCCATCTGAGTTGGGTGGGCTGTTGGTGATGCTGTGGATGAAGTGGCCTAAACCATGTTACCTTCGTGTATGGAATTACGACAATCCTTAAACTTATGAACTAGCTTACCACACCAAAAGCATCCCTTTGAAGGATGCTCCTGAATATTTTGGCCACCCTAGACATACACAGAACATACATCTTGTCCCACAAAACACTTCCCTGAGTGGTTCTTACCGCACTTCCCATAAATGGGGTTTGTACTACTTAGTAACTCTACCTTGAGATAAAGACTTAGTTGCCTAATACTACTGACCTTGAGAAGGCATGAAATTATGCAAAGAAACACTAGATGACGATGGGGATAGTGCCCTGAAACTTAGTAAATATTCATAGTTTTCTCAAGATTTAATCCTTATATGCACTAATAAAAAAGTATTCATAATAGTTCACAACTCTTGAAAGTTGTTCTTAAATTCGAAGACATATAGTTCGTAGTACAAAGTGCATAGTTGTGTATACCTATTCATGCAAACAATGGGAATTATGCTTAGAAATGAATTCACAAAATTCTAGACAATTTGAATAAACCTTGCAATTTCATTATGAATTTTTCAATATTTAAATACAATATTTTGGGCACATGGGTGAAAGAAACCCCATGCTCATAAATCCACAAACCCAAAACCTTAAGAATTCGGGTTGAGAATTGGGGAAGAAGCCTTGAATTTGAAACCCTAGGTCTTGACCCTTTAGAGAAACTAATCTTTTCTTTGTTTTCTTTTGTCTAAGTATTTGTGAATAATAAGAGGTGAGTGGGAAGTTAAAATTGGTTAAGTATTGGAGAATAGGGGTACTATAGGAATTAGGGATTTGTTAAATATTTTATGCTTTGAGTATCATGTAAAATTATGTAGATTTGAGGTTTAATAAATTGGAAGTTACCAAAACAACCCTACGTAAAAAAAGTAACAATTTCACCCAAAAGAATAGGCCATCGTGGCACCCCCTCACTGGTGCACTAAGGCTGCATCGCTCCCCCCTCTATAGCATTCCAAGGCCGTATTGCACCCCTCCTTATGGCTCTATAGGGAGCTTCGCGGCCATTCCTCTCCTGGCATTGCGATCGACTATGTTATGTTTAGAAAATATTAGTTATTCTCTACTCTGACCTCAGATTGAAGCATGGTTTATTGCATTGCAAAGTAGACTTCGAGGTCTTTGCAAAGGAGGCAACACAAATGATCATTGGCTTTAGGAAAGACAGAATCATTTGGATTCCCATTAAGGTTTAAGGTGCAAGAAAGGTTTAAGTTCTAACTAGGAATCGAAGAGTTACAGTCATAAACAAGGCCAGGTTATTTTATTCTTATCAAAGTATTTATAATGAAGTCTTACTCTTTCTGGCTTCTAACATGACAAAAATGAAGAGAATATTCAACATATTACTACAAACAAATTTGAGGTTAGGCTCTAGCACAACACACCTTCATCGTTGTATTTTACTCTTGGTCACAATTAAAAGTAAAATCCACTAAACTTTAAGAAAGGTAAAGTATATATAAAATAATTAAAGGCAGTGCGGCGAAACATCCACATGCACTTGAATTGCAATAGCAAATAAGTTATTCTACCATCTTGGGAGGTTTCTTCTACTTAAAGTTGTCCACATACAACTTTATCTTTAATAATAGTTTAGGTTCTACACAGTAGTATATTAGGAATTAAAGTTAACTAACAATAATTTCTAGTTTCATTTGATAGAAAAGTCAAACACTTTTAATAAAAATATTTTTTTGATTCTCAAATATCCAATAACAACCATAAAGTAAGATCATGTATGGAATTAGAAAATTATGCTTACCAATGAGAAAACAGGCTTCATCAAACCTACATGATGTCAGGACGTGAAATACTAAAGCCCATAGCTATTTGATAACTATATACTGCAGTAGAAAATGGTTACGATCTTCCTAATACTCCGTTCACATGAATACCACTTTACTATTTTATTTTTACTATTTTCTGATAAGTAAATTCACCTCATCATTATCCTTTCCTCCCTCATATTTTAGCAAAATAACAAAGAATAAATAAAAAAACACAGCAAAAAAATAAATCTTGAACCAAAACTTGCAACTTAAAGTAAGCCATGAGATTCAAATAATGATAATAATCATTTCACAAGAAAATCACAGTTAAACCAACATAAACTTACCTTGATGGGATGATTGCACCAACATTTGTACAAATGACTTCTTGCTGATTGAAAGTAAGAAATCCTGATAAGAGTATACTGATTTTTTAAAGAAATTGGAATGCATTCCTCAATCAAGGTATTGAATTGCTTTTAAAATGAAGAAATTGAGAGTTGGTACAAACCCCGAGAGAATTGCGCAAACACTGAACAGGTATAACCATTTTGCGCTACTGATGCAGATTTTCTAGGCAAACTCAGAGATCATAGAAGTTAGACTCCTATATCTATTGAAGCTCTTAGATTATTCAACAGCTAATTTTCTTTAACAAATTAAATTTGAATTATAATTAGGAATGTCGTGTTTGTAGGAATATAGCTAATCTGCTTTTTGGAGGAGGGAAATAATATAGTGCTTTTTGTTTTAAACTTGTAACATCGGGAATTTTTTTAAACTTCCGGATATTATCCTCTCGTTAGTGTTAAATTAAAAAGTAAATTTTAATGACCAAAAAAATAGGTGTCATTATAAATATACTCTTAACGACCGGATTTATATTTGGTCGTTAAGAGTCAAATTTCTTGTAATGATGCAAGTAAGCCTCGAGATACTAAGTCGTAAGCCCTATGGATCTATATTTTTACTATTTTATAAATTAATATGATATTTCTAATTGTAGGTTCTAAAAACATTAGTCTAAATTAATAATTGACGAATTGTTTTTAGAACTATTCATTTCAAAGACTAATTAGATTTTATTAAAAAGTTGATTAGAAATTTATAAATTAACTTGCAAAAAGGAAACGTGAAGAAGTAACCTACAATTAGAAATATCATATTAAAGCATGTGATGAAGGATGATGCGCTTTTGTTTTGTAGTTGACCCTCGAGATCATTTTCGTGTTCTTACGACTCGTTCATACTTAAAGCATTCCTGTAACTACCCCAAGTCACTCATGACTAGTTGGGATTGATAGGTTAGGTCTTGGTTGTTTTTATATTTTAATTCCTTCATATCATAGATTCATCGGGACTTACTCAGCTTATCTAATCTCAAATGTCATTTTCGCCAATTCCTTTGAGTATGGAATATCGATTACATAACTATTTTATATGTGGATCATCAAAATCAAACTTTGTTTCCATTCTGTGGGCTTTTTGAAATTTTAAAAAATCTATCAGAGAAGGGATATGGTAACTGATTTATCGGTGGATGAGAAATCGTCTAAATAACCGATATCAATCAATTGGTGGGCCTTTATACGTTTGTGTTGTACAGGAATTTTCTTACTTTTTCTCTATAATTCAGCAACTCTCTTTGTATCTAATAGTAATTTGAGAACTATTTAAGGTGTTTATCCAAGTTTTGATCCATATAAACTTGTTGTGGTGATTCTATGATCATTTATACCGTGTAATTCTTTGTTTTCTCTATTTTAACAAAGTTATCGAACTTATGTATTTCATTTCTACAATTAATTTGAGCCTAATTTTTGTATCATGTGATATATGAGTTGTGCTCTACATGTAGATATAAATATTTCCTTTTTCTAAGGTATTAGGGTTTACGGATCCGTTTTAAGCTTGGATTTCGACACCGCTATTTATATAGCAATATGGTTTTTTTTACTATTCTTGACATATTTTTTATGCTTTTGATAGCCTCGCATAATATTGAGCTTCGTACATGATTCTCTAGATATTAGGCGCAATTCTCGATAACATATCTTGAATCTAGGTAGGTTACGTCTACTTTCTTTCAATCTGGGTATTAGTATAATACATGCATGGTAAAGCGCCATCTCAGGGCAGGGATTACTATTCGGGCCTCAATATGCTTATTCTTTAGGCCTATGGTCTACTTAGTTAGCTTATAGCTTAACTACTTACCCTGGGACTATATTGCCCTATCAACGTGTTTAACACCTACTGTGGAATGCAGTAGACTATGTTTGTTCTCTTCTATCTCTGAATAGTACTATTCGTGCACGTAATGTATTCTTTCTTAGCTTTGCTTACTGATTGTTTTGTACTCTCTTATTGGTCCTTCCTTGTACTGGTCATGTTGTAGCCCAGTTACATGTTGCATTTGGTCATGAGTTACTTGTTGCCCAAGTTTTGTAGGTTATACCTTAATAGTAACCTCCTATATACTTGTTTGCTGGTACTGTACCCACCAGTAGTGATCCTTCGCTGCACTTACTAGTTATTAATATAGTTACCTCATTTTTGTTTTATGTTATGTGCAATTTCCCTACTTGTTGTTGATCACTCTTTACCTTTCTTATGCTTTCTTTTGCCCAGTCGACCTATGATTCTTACTAGGTAGACATTGTTTTGGTACTTATTCTATACTTTTGTATTTTTTTGTGATGCAGATCCTAGTACTAGCCAGTTGTAAGGATGTGATCGTGCGAGATAGCTGGTGTGGTTCCGAGAGAGTCTGGTGAGCAATTGGCGTCCTTGCTAACCAAATTTGCTTTCAGTCTCAGAGTTATCCTAGTTAGATCCTAGATATCTATTTTTTGGTTTTGCCTCGTAGTGGGTTGTATTTTGTACTTTCTGTATATATACGCTCTATATCCATAACACTAGGTTCTTGGGAATTAGATTTAGTTGTGTATTTTAGTGTCATATTTTTATTTCTCCTCTTCATCTCCTTTTCTTTTTCTTTTAGGTTCTTGGTATTGGACTACTATCACTTGCTCTGGTCTAGGGTTAGGCTAATCTACAAGTGAGATGTAGACTCCATTCAAAATTTGATTTACAGGTCGAAACAGAGTAGTATTAGAGCTCTAGGTTCACGAGTGTGTTTGGATGTAGGAGCAGGAGTCTGGTAGAGTCCTGTTGATTGGTATGTAGACGACTGTATCCAATCTTCAGGAGTCTACATGGCTCTTTTATAAGGATGATTTTTGTTGACTCTTTCGTGCGAGGTCCCATTAGTTTCTTGGTTACTCATTTTGTTATATTCCTTTGTAGATGGTCCTCATGCGGTCAGCACATGGAGGTGATAATGCTCGCCCTTATCTACTGAGAGCTCTAGTTAGGGGTTGGGTAGATCTAGAGCCCATCGGCAAGGCCGTTCTAGAGTTTAGCAGAATGAGCCTACACCCTTAGATCTACCTCCACAACAGATACATCCATCTTCGGATAATACACTTAAATACATATGGCAGTGTAGGAATTCTGTGTTATGTAGGCCATCACTGATGAGGGTCAGACTTCAGCCCATGGAGCGGCATAAGGTGCCTTGGCTCCTCCAATTCAGTCGGAACCAGTGGAAGACACAACCACTCCTCAGTAGCCTATTCTAGAGGTACCGCCAATTCATCTACTAGCCCAGCCTCAACCTATAGTTTCTATTATGATTTTCGATGATTGAAAGATGCACGGTCATTTTATGCATGTGGGTCCTCTGAGGTTTTCCGGTGATTCCAGAAAGGATACTTATGAATTCATTAGAGAGTGTATGGAAAGGTTGCAGACTTTGGGCTTGAGAGAGACATATGGAATTGATTTTATTTGGTACCAGTTAGAGGGTCGAGCTAAAGTCTGGTGGAGGTCATATAGAGAGAGCAGACCAGTAGAGTCGGCACCTATGGTATGGAGTCAGTTTGTGGATGTTTTCATGGTTTAGTAAGTTCCCCATAGTGTTCGCGAGGAACTCAGCGCTCAGTTTGCAGCAAGGAGCAATGATGGTTTTTGAGTATAAGGCTCGATTCATGAAGTTTTTGAGGCTTGGGGCTGCTACTGAGGTTGAGCAGGTTCGCCTCTTTATAGCTAGATTGAGACCAGAGCTACATGTGGACATTAGGTTATTACTTGCTCAAGGTAGTCCATTGTTAGCTATAAGGCATCCTCACTTGGCCTGAGGGGGCGGTGACAAGAGGTAAGACCTTTAAGGAAATTTTAGTGGGTCTCGATCCTCAAGGAGATGGTATGATAAATGTGCACCTTATCAGCAGAAGCCGCAACAGCGATACAAGGGTCATCCTGGTAGACCAGTTCAGGCTTCCTTACCATCAGCAGTGTCGATCAAAGTAGCTAGCCTGCGAGGGCACGTCTATTGGAGTTCAGGGCTATGGTGATCGGGGTAGTTTAGTTAATAGTTCCTATCGATAAAGGTTGTTGTTTCTTTGAGTGTACTGAGATGGATCACTATGTAAGACATTGTCCAAGGCGTCGGGCTATTCAGTCAGCAGCGTAGGCTACCGAGCATCTACAGATAGTACTGCCACTGGCTAGAGGTAGTGGGCAACAACTCCAGGTGCTCATGGTGGGGGGGGGGAAGAGGATGGGATAGAAGAGGAGGTCTGCAGGGAGCTGGGCACTACTAGTTTTATGTTGTACTTGATATAGCTCGAGCAGAGGCTTCCGATGTAGTGGTTACGGGTATGTTATTTATTTTCACTAGTTATCCATGGAATTTTTTGACCCTGGTTCCATGTACTCTTATGTGTGTGTTTACTTTGTGCCCTATTTAGGTTTTATATGTGAGCCTTTACCTATGCCCATGAGTTTGGCTACTACCCTTAGGTGAGATTATAATGGTGGATCGGATTCACTGAGCTTATGTTGTGACTATAACGAGGGTTAGATATTAGGGTTGATCTTCTGGCTCTGTATGTGGTTGATTTGAAATGATTATAGGCATAGATTGGTTATCTCCTCACCATGTGGTCCTGAATTTTTTTCCAAGACCAGGACCTTATCTGTTCCTGGTGTGCCTCCGGTGGTGTGGTAGGGTCCCATCAACCACTCCCTAGTGTCAGTGGTATCTAGTATGTAGGCTAGTAGATTCTTAGGCAGAGGTTTTATAACATACTCAGCTTATGTCCTTGTTAATAGTGTTAACTTCTTTCTCTTGAGTTTGTGCCTTTTGTTAGAGAGTTCCTTGATGTTTTCCCTGATGAGTTTCCTAGCATGCCACCCGAGCATGTTGTCGATTTTGCTATACTCTCGGAGCTTAGTGTTCAACTTCAGGATCTGGTTGCCAGAGGCTTTATCCATCTTAGTGTTTCACCATGAGGCACTCCTGTGTTATTTGTGAAAAATAAAGATGGGACTCTGTGCATATTTATTAATTACAAGCAATTGAATAAAGATATCATTAAGAATAAGTATCCTTTGCTGCAGATTGATGACCTTTTTATCAGTTTTGGGGTGTTGGAGTATTCTCAAAGATTGACTTGAGGTCGGGTTATCACCAGCTGAGGATTTAGGCTTGGGACATCCCAAAGACTGCTTTTCAGACCTGGTATGAAACTATGAGGTCCTGGTTATGCCGTCTGGGCTGACTAACACCCCACCTGCATTTATAGATCCTATCCTTAGAGTTTTCAAACCGTACCTTAATTCCTTTATGATTGTGTTTATTAATGATATCCTGGTTTACTCTCAAAGTCAGGAGTAGTACGAGGAGCATTTGAGAGTTGTAATCCAGACTTTGAAGACTGAGAAACTTTATGCAAAGTTCTTGGAGTGTGATTTTTAGTTAGATTCCATTCTTGGGTCATGTTGTGTCCAGCTGGCCAGTGAAGGTTTCAACCATTCATGATTGGAGTTGACCTACTACTCCCTCCGAGGTCCATTTTTTGGGTGAGCTGGCTATTATAGATGATTCGTGTAGGTTTTTTTGTCTATACAGCTCCTATAACTAGATTAACCCAAAAGGATGTTCCTTTTCGGTGGTATGAGGATTGAGAGGCATTTTCTGAGACTTAAGGAGTTTCCTACTTTGGCACCAATATTGTCGCTTCCAGTTGAGGGCCAGCCATATGCAGTTTATTGTGATACCTTTGACATTGGTTTGGGATGTATACTAATGTAGCAGGGTAGAGTCATTATGTATACATCGTGTTAATTAAAGGTTCATGAGCACAACTACCCTACCCATGATTTGGAGTTAGCGGTGGTAGTCTATATGGAGTTCACAGTGAGATTTTTATCTATAACCAGCCTACAGTATATACTGAGACAGAGGGGGCTCAATCACAGATAGAGTAGATGGATAAAGCTCCTAAAGTACTATGACATTAGCAATCTGTACCATCTAGGAAGAGAGAATGTGGTTGCAGATGCCTTAAGTTGTAGGCTGTCAGTATGGGTAGTTTGGTTTCTATCTCAACTTCAAAAAAGCCATTAGCTATGCTCACTCAGTCATTGGCTAACCGTTTTCTCTGATTGGACATATTATATTCGAGAAGGGTCCTTTCACATGTTAAGGCTAGACTTACTCTATTTGATCAGATCCGAAAGTGACATTACGAGAATAGATCCTTGGTTCGTATTTGAGACTTAGTTCTGAGGGGTGACATAGCGGTGTATCTTTAGACTCTGATGGAGTATTATGGATGGATAGTCGTATTTGCATCCCCAAGGTGGATTATTTGATTCAGACTATTCTTTGTGAGGCCCAATATACTAGATACTCATTACATCCAAGCATCGTGAAGATGTGCAGAGATTTGAGACAACACTATTAGTGGTGTCGACTGAGATTGGATGTTACCAGGTTTATTTTTTGATGCTTGAACTGCCAGCAGGTGAAGTTCAAGCACCGTAGACAAAGTGGTGTGTTACAACGACTCCCTATCTCTAAGTGGAAGTGGTAGATGATTACTATGGATTTTGTGTCTGGTCTTTCTCGTACTTCCAAGGGTCATGATTGTATATGGGTCAATGTGGATCGATTGACCAAATCCGCTCACTTTTACCAAATTTATCTTCTATGAGAGCCAAAAAGCTTGCTGCCGTGTATGTTAGGGAGATTCTTCACTCACCTACATGGGCTGCCAATCTTGATCATATCAGACTGGGGTATGCAGTTGTGGTTCTAGAGGATAGTACAACGAGAGATGGGTACAAAGATAATGCTGAGTACAACTTTCACCCACAGACAGAAGGATAGTCGGAGCCAACTATTTAGGTACTCTAGAATATGCTTATGGCCTGCACTTTTGATTTCGGGTGTAGCTGGGATCAACACTTGGATTTTGCAAATTTCTCTTAGAACAACAACTACCATTCTAACATCCATATGGCACCATTTGAGGCTTTATACGGCAGGCATTGTAGATCACTTATCGGTTGGTATAGTAGTGTTGAGATCTTGCCTCAAAATTCTTAATTGATTCGAGATGCTAGATAGAGAGTTTGGTTTTAAGGACAGACTATGGATAGTGGAGACTCATCAAAAGATTTATGCAAATCGTAGACTTCAAACTCTTGATTTAAGTGTTAGGTACATGGTATTCTTGTAGGTTTCTCCCATGAAGGGAATTTTTGAGATTTGGTCGGAAGGTCAATCTTAACCCCAGGTTTATCGGGCCATATGAGATTATGAAGCAGATTAGTAAAGTTTCTTATAAATTATCCTTACCTCTGGATTTAGCCAATGATTATCCGGTGTGTCATATTTCTATGCTTCGTCGTTATGTGACAGATCCTTCCCATGTACTTTATTTTGAGTTAGTTTAGCTGGATGATCGATTGACTTATGTTAAGTAGACTGAGGTCGTTATTGATAGATATATGAGCCATATTAGGTACAAAGATGTTCTAGTTGTGAGGGTTCATTGGACTCATAGTCTGGTCGAGGAGGCTACCTAAGAGATGGAGAGGGCTGATCGAGACCAGTACCCCTTTTTATTTGACTCTCTAGGTACTCCCTTATTTCCTTATCTTTCGTGGACAAAAGTTCCTATAGTAGAGGATGTGTAACGACCCTCAAGATCATTTTCATGTTCTTGCGACTCTCTTATACTTAGAGTGTTTCTGTAACTGCCTCAAATCGCTCATGACTTGCTGGGATCAATAGGTTGAGTCCCTAGCAGTTTTTTATAGTTTAACTCCTTTATAATCGTATGTTCTTTGGGACTTACTTAGCTTATATAATATTGAATGTCATTTTCGTAGACTTCATTAAGTTCGGAGTATCGATTACATAATGATTTCATATGTGGATTATTGAAATCGAACTCCATTTCCATTCTGTGTGCTTTTTGAAATTTTTCAAAATTCTATCAGGGAAGGACTGTGGTAACCGATTTATAGGACAGGTGACCGATTAATCGGTGGCTAATAAATAGGCAAAATGACCAATTTATTGGTTAATCGGTGAGCCTTTATATGTTTGTCTTCTACACAAATTTTCTCACTTCTTCTCCATAATTTAGTAACTCTCTTGGTATTTCAAAGTGATTTGCTTTTCCAAGTTTTGATCAGTAGAAACTTATTTTGGTGATTGTACGATCATTTCTTCCCGGTAAAGTACATGCTCGAGAATCATTAAACAAATCCTTATCAATCTCCACTCCTTTCAATATGAACAACAATTCAACCAATTTTTCAATTCATTTTATACATGTATTTATTAGAGTTGACATAGCTTTTCTTGGCAATTAGGAACTCTTTACCAAAAAAAAATGAATTGCAATCATAGATATCTTACCAATTCAATTGGTTTTTTTCTAAACAGAGCCTGGATACTTCATTTTTTTAGTCCAACCAATCTTAGTAGCAGGGTCTAGGGAAAGAATAGGGAAGGTTATTTCTCTATATTTTTTACCAGGGACAGGGCTTACCACAAGAATATTTTTTTATTGTGGCCATAGCTCTGAAAAGACAAATTACCAATCTTTTCTTTCATCTTGGGAGAAATACAACTTTTACCTTTCATGATAAATTGGCTAAACTCATAAAAAATAGCATTGAAATCGATTTTTATTGACCAGTCTAAATTTCCTTCCAGGATCTATAACCTAATCAATTTGTCCATTTAGATTTATCTAGGTGGAATAATAAGAAAAGGTAAGATTCAAAAGAATTTACAAAAAAGGGAGTTTTTTTAGTATTTTATTTTTAATTTTTATTTTATTTTATTATTTTATAAAGGGTCGGTTAGGAGAGAGATGTATCTATATTTGAATAACTATAAGCCAACCTTTCTAGATGTTTCGACGCTTGATTCTCAAATAAGATTAAATCTAAGATGAATGCTTGATTTACGTTATAGAAAAAAGACATTGACAATTGGGATCTCTTTACAAAGAAACAATATGAATAGCAATCATAGATATCTTACCAATCCAATTGGGTTTTTTTCTAAACGGAGCCTGGATACTTCATTTTTTAGTCCAACCAAGCCAACCATAAATTATTCTAATTGATAATAGTAATATGAATCCCCTCAAAAATTGATCTAATTGCACTTCACTTTCCAAATTTTTGATGATTCAATTTATCTTTCTTGGGCGAAACAGGGGATATCTCGATCGGAGGAAAGAACGGGGAAATTCTTGGATTTGCTATTGTAACAAAGTTTCAGGCTTATATCTTCCATTTCTACTGTTAATTTGAGCCCTATTTTGTATCAGATAATGTAAGAGTTGTGCTCTGCGTGTTGGTGTAAATATTTCCTTTTTTCAAGTTATTAAGGTTTACTGACTTGTTTAAGGCTTGAATTTTGACCCCGCTATTTATATAGAAATATGGGTCTTGTTTTACTTGTATTTATAGGTTGTTTATTTTTTTGCTAGGCTCGTGCAATTTTGAGCTTCATATATGATTCTCTTGATATTTGGATACATTTCTCCATCACCAAAATTCAAGTAGGCTATGGTCTACTTTCTTCAAACTGGGTATTAGTGTCGTTTATGCATAGTAAAGCATCATCTTAGGGATGGGATTACTATTAAGGCAGTGATATGCTTATTTTTTAGGCCTATGGCCTACTTAGCTGGTTCGTAGCTTAACTACTTACCTTGTGCTATATCACCCTACCCACGTGTTCCACGCTAACTCTAGTACATAGTGTGGCTGGGGGAGGAGTAACGCCTTTGGTGTGTATTGTTATATGCTGACTCTGGAACATAGTGAGGTTGGTAAGGGATTATTCTAGTGATTAGAGCTTAGTTGCTATCCCATGATTAAGGCTGGTGGCCTTAGAGCCGATCTAGGTAGGCTGATTATTATGTGTTCTACTTGAGTTGTTGTGAGTGATTAGAGCAGGCGTGGCCTCTTTGGGCCATAGATAGCAGGATATGTCTATGATGGATAATTAGCTGCCTTATATGAAGACATTGTACCTAGCCGAATATGACTTTGCTAGGTAGTTAGTAGCCCTATGTGACGATATCATGCCGTAATCAGGAATGAGCCTAGGAGTGAGTTGTGTTGGACTGAGCTA
>JBDJHY010130207.1:3104-13593 GCA_039654485.1 Withania somnifera
TCTCTCTTTTAATATTGGATTGTCCATTTCCTTTAGTGGATGTAGGTCGATTGACTGAATCACGTTCAATTTTTGTGTCTCTTTTGCTATATTTCTCATCTTTCAAAGTTTTCTTTATTAGCTTCTGCATGACACTTGATAATTCAGAAACTAACACTATTTTCTACTTAAAATTAAAACAAAGATTGAAATTATACTTCTTATTTTTCTTACATAACATAAGGATGTTTCGCATCTGTAGAGTGGTACTCCCTTCATTCCATATTAATTATCATGTTTTGTTTTTCAAATCAAATTATATAAATTTTAATCAGAATTTAAGATACATTTTGTTATGAAATTGATAAAAAGAATAAATTTGCAATTTTTAAATAGTATTTATCTTATAGATATTTTTGCAAGACATGGAAAGTAACTAATGAAAATAAACATGCATGATCATGATGTTATATATTTTATAGGCTATAACGTTTATCTACATTTTCCTCAGCTAGTTTTTAGAGTTCGGAGTTTCAAGAGCACCTTTTGGAAGTCGATATATAAACTAGAAAAGATTGCCGAAAAAATTACTTACCAAAAGGATTGTTAGAAAAATGTGTTGCGAACTACCTAACTCTTCGTAACTCTTTCTGCGAACTATTTTTTTTTAATTATTAATATGGAAAAGATCCAAGTTAAAGTTTAGTTTTAGAAATATAAGAACTTAAATGCAAAATAAGTCTATATTCATGATACCATTGCTCCAAAATATTGTACATTTATTAGGTAAACGAGTCTCTTATACAAGTGTTTTTGATTGTTATTGACTAATAAGGATCGGATTAGGACTATTAACACTGAAATTTCCTCTCCTCAAAAGTCTTTTTTCTTGTAGGGTTTAATACATGATAATAATTGAGTTTACGATTAAATATTTAATAAATATCCTAATTCATATACAAATTTTGATCAAAATCCAGTGAAACCATGCGTAACAGATTATTCGATCCGCCCATGTCGATTAATGCTAGGCATAGTATGTACTTCCTCCATCCATTTTTAGTTGTTATATTTTGGATTTTTTCATATATCTTTTGAATATTTTAAATTGTGACTTATAGTACTTTTTACTTAGTTTTCAACTATATAATTTTTATTTTGAAAAACTTGATGATCACATTCTGAAATTCACGGTCAAACTTAAGTTTTTGGCTCTAGAAAAGAGAAATGTGTCACGGCCCAATTTCTCAAGTCATCAAGACACCTACAACCCATCATAGGTGAACCATTCAAAGGATACAAACACTAACAAAAATGATAAAAGTTGCACAAGATAATAGATAAAGCAAGTTCTAATATCATGGGACGAAAATAAAATCTAAAACTCGGTATCTGATACACTGAGTCACTAAGTACAAAACATATAATAAGAGTACCCAAAGATAGGTATAATACTTTCAAAAGTGGAAAAATACAACTGCCTCAAAAGGTAAATAATGACAGAATGTAAGGATAATGAAGAGGCGTAATAGGCTCCAAACGCTAAGAGCTCGCTCCTACCTCTGAGTAATATAACTTACATGATACCCCAAACTCAACAATGATTGATCGTACAAGGATCTGCTGCAGAAAAGATGCAGAAATGTAGTATAAGTATTAAAAAGCTGAAGCAATCGGATACTCAGTTAACATCATAGGTCGATTGGACGCATATAAAAAATAAAAGCAATAAATGAACAGATAATAAAGGAAAGATCAGAGAAATCAAACAAGTAGAGAAAACACGGAGGAAACTAACTAAATATAATACAAAGCAGGTAAAAAAGTCCATAAAGACAGCTAAAAATAATAAGAGATTCAGGTAAAAGAGACAGAGATGTACCTAAATCCATGCTAAACTAACAGATGAATATTAAAAAATACAGATAGGAAGTTATACCGGTAACCTCAATTATAGGACAGAAGTAAATGAAATCAACTATCAAATAATCATAACATAATATTGTTAGCCTCCATATCGCCTATATTTTGCTAAAGACAAATCATTTTCTAAATTGCGGGAAAAATCAAAATGAAAGTTGAGGAACTAACTAGTAAGAGATCACATCAAATTTTACATATAACGGACCCTCACAAGGGATCACACTTAAAGGAGAAACTCAAGGACATACGAATCAACAATAATATAATCACGCATGAGTTAACAAGGTTACTCAAAGAAGAAGCTAATTGAAGACTTATTTCCACCGTACGGACATATTTGATATGGACATATATTAAAGCATGAGATAAAAATTAAGGAATCACTACAAATCCTTGATTGGAAGAAAATCCCTCGAGTTTTTATTCTAGAGAAAAATCAGTGATTGAAGCCTAACGGATAATTTAATATTGATTGATGACTCATGGATATAAAAATGTTAAAGACTACTGAAGCAGCATGTAACTTCTCTTGAAAGTTACTTCTTTATAATTTTATCTTGCATAAAGCTTTGTACTCGTTAGAGATTACAATTGAAAAGAAAATAGAAAGAACTTAGTCAGTAGTTGTTAGACAGGTAGACGTCGTGTCAAGAAATAAAAATATGTGAATTAGATTAGTTCACATGACAATGTAAACAAGTTATCATCAAAAGCTCTAAAAAAACCCTTGCAACCCAAGGAAAATGGATTAAACACCAAATTGGTGATCCAACCAGTATAAATATTTTCCGCCTTTTCTTTAATTTTACAAAGTCAATTTACTATATTCTCTATTTTTACTAACTATTCTTTAAGTGAGTCAACTTACGAAGAAATTCTAATTCACCCCCACCCCTCTTGAGTTTCAATTTGTATCAGAATAGGTTCTCACAACAGTCGCCTAACAACACGTGAGATAAAGATCAAATGACTAACTATCATATTCTTGATGTTCTTCTGCAAAATGGTTACCTATCTAATAAGACCTCCCTACTTCAATGGTTAACGCTACTCCCCCTGAAAAGAAAGATTTAAAATCCTTGTTCAATCCACTAACTATCAAGCTTGGATAGTTATTAAAAAGAGAACAGAGCCCATACCTGGAAATCACCTCAAATGAAAAAAAAATCATACAACACAGTCGACCTAGAATCTTTTGAGGTCACAAAATAGCAACAAAAGGTATTACAAACTAATGCTAGTACTATAAGTTTGCTATTTTGTGCAGTAAGTGGAGCTGAATATGATAAGATCTCAACATGTGGCACTACCAAGGAAATATGGAATATGCTGAAAGTCATTTATAAGGAACAAACAAAGTAAAAGAAGCAGGAATTAGTGGCATGGTGAATGATTATGAACTTTTCCAAATGGGTGAAGATGAAAATATGAAAGACATGTTCTCCAGTGAAGAGAACTCAAATCCCTTAGAATGGTCAACTCAAATAGACCTCAAGTGAAGAAAGTAGTCAGAAGCCTGCCAACAGCATGCAAAATCAAGGCAACAATTTTGGAAGATGGGGGCCTTGAACACGCGAGTTATGAGGAAATTTTTTTCCCTATGAAAAGAGTAACATAAAATAGATACATAAAGGAGGCCAAGAAAAAACTGTGGCATTTAGTTCTAGTATTCTTGAATGTGATGAAGATTTGGACAACATAAAAGATGAGGGACTGACTCTCATATACCAAGGGGTCAGGCATATGTTGAGACAAAGAAGACAAAAACCTCAACAATAACTCAAAAATAACAATGATGATCAATGCTATTATTGTGGAAAACCTGGGCACATTAAGCTAAATTGTCCAGAATACAAAAAGAGGAATCTCAAAAGAATAGGAATTAAAAGAACTTCATTGTATGTAGAGATGAAAAAGCCTCAGAAGATGAACCTAAAGAAACAACAAATATTTGACTCATGGCTATGGGTGAAACTAGTGAGGTAAGATCTTCTAACTGCCAAAATTAGATTGATTTATAGATAATTGACGAATACAATAAACTTTCTCAAAAGTATAAAGACTAGAAATATCTTCTCGAAGATAGAAATTAAAGTTGAATTTCTAGAAGAGCTCTTAGTGAAGTCAAAATGCAATTAAACAGTATTAAGAAGTCTCTAACTAACAATCTATTGAGTATCAGTCATCTCTGTGATGCTGTTTCGATGCTCTCTTCAATATAATTTGATGCACCATCACTCACCTAGCAAGAAACATTTCTCTTATTGGAAATCGATTTGAAAATGCTAGCATTCTAAATAATGTTGATCTTCCTACTCTTACTTGACTTACTGAAATTTCAAGTGATTTATGAATGTGGCATAGAAAGCTTGGTCACTCTACCGTGTATGCTATTGAAAATTATCTAGACTAGAATTGGTGGATGAATTGCCTAAACTAAAGATTAAAAAAGACCACACCTGTGATGTCTGTCAACTTGGTAAGAAAACCCGCTCGTCATTCAAAGTCAAGGAAATAGTGACTAATTCCAAACCACGCCAGTGTCTTCACATGGATCTTTTTGGTCTTACCAGGACAAGAAATATTTGTGGTAAAAGAAATGCCTTCATAATTGTTGATAATTTTTATCGTTTTACTTGGGTTATTTTTCTTTCTCAAAAACATAATGCACTTGTTCATTTTGAAGTCTTTTGTAGAAAGGTACAAAGGTAAGTTGGTTACTTTATTACCACCATTAATAGTAATCATGGGGGTGAATTTGGAAATAATGCCTTCGAGGAGTTCTGTAGACAAAATGGCTATACTCACAACTTCTCATTACCTCGATCACCTAATAGAATGGAGTAGTAGAAAGGAAAAATATATCTTTTCAGGATATAACAAGAACACTTCAGTTTGAGAAAAATCTTCCTGATCACTTTTGGGCTAAAGCAGTAAGCACTGCATGTCACATTCTAAATAGATATCTAATTTAACTCATTATAAGAAAGACAACTTATAAGCTTTGGAAGGGAGAGAAACAAAACATCAACTATTTTCATGTATTTAGTTATAAGTCTTTATCCAAAATAATGACATTAGTTATGATAAAGAACATGTTTTAGAAGGTCCTTTAGAGAAATAATCTCAAGGCCAAGAAGATTCACAAGAAAAGTCGACTATTGTAAATGTCAAGTTGATTGTTGAAATTGAGACATTAAAATCAAATGCTCCTAAGGAATGGCACCACAATGCCATCTTTCCAAATTAGGTCATCATTAGTGATCCAAATTAAAAGATGCAAACTCGAGGCTCTTTGAAGAAACAAGCATCCTTTAGCACTTGTCTCACACTTGAACCTAACCAAATTGATGAAGCTCTTAAAGATGAATTCTGATTTGAAGCCATAAGAGAAGAGCTGGATCAGTTTGAAAAGAATCAAAGTATGGACACTTGTTGAAAGGCCAAAAAACCACTCTGTGATTCAAACAAAATGGATATTTCGAAACAAGCGAAGAAGGTAAGGTTATTCGAAATAATGCAAGGCCAATTGCTCAATGGTACTCTCAGGAAGAATGTATTGACTATGATGAAGCCTTTGCTCCAGTAGAAAGGGTGAAATTTATTCTTATTTTGCCTATACTCCCTTCGAATGTATCAAAGTTTTTCAAATGGATATCAAGAATGCGTTTTTAAATGGTTTCATAAAAGAGGAAGTTTTCTGTTAAACACCTTCAAGCTTTGAAAATCCATCCTGCCCCGACTATGTTTTCAAACTACCAAAACTCTGTATGACCTCCAACAAGATCCCAAATCTTCGTATGAGATATTGGGAAATTTTCCTATAAACAAAAACTTTCAAAAAGAAAAAATTGACATAACGTTGTTTACTCAAAAACTTGACTCTAGTATATTTTTGTGCAAATTTATATTGATGACATTATCATTGGAAGAACAAAGTCCTCTATATGCAAAAAAATTACTAATCTTATAAAAAGTGAATTCAAGATAAGTCTCATAGGAGAATTCACTTTCTTCCTCGGGTTGCAAATCAAGAAGTCAAAAAATGGAACCTTCATTAGTCAAAGTAAGTATGCAAGAGAGCTAATTAAAAAATTTGAAATACAAAAAAGAAAAGCCTTTGGTACTCCCATGAGTCCTTCCACTTGCTTGAAAACTAATGCTACGATAAAGGATGTGGATAAAAAATGTACATAGAAATGATAGGGCCACTATTCTATCTCACATTAAGTCAACCAGACATAATATTCAGTGTATGCAAGTGTTCTAGATTCCAAGTGACCCTAAAGGACTCTTACCTAACCGTTGTTAAATGAATTATACTATACCTTATTGGGAAATCAGATTTTGGACTATGGTATCCTCATTCTTCAAATCTTAACTTAATTAGATACTCAGATGCTAATTTTGCAGGTGGAAAAGCTAATCAAAGAAGCACTAGCAACACAATGTCAAATTTTAGAGTAAGCTTTGATTTCATGGCATAGTAAAAAACAAACATCAGTCGCATTGTCGACAACAAAATTAGAATATCTTGCAGTTGTAAACTGTGGTACTCAATTATTATGAATGGTGTATTAATTACTTATTATGATCTGACTTACGAATCTATGCCTATATTATGTGATATCGCTAGTGCAATCAATCTTTCTAAATACACTATGCATCATTCTAGGGCAAAGCATATATATATTAAATATAATTTTATTAGAGATCATGTGGAAAACAGTGATTTTTCTCTAGAGTTTATTGATTCTGAAAATCAATTAGCTAATATTTTCACTAAGCCTTTTTTTGGAAGAAAGAGTTTGCTTCCTTAGAAGTTGTCTTAAAATTACCACTTTCGCGAATTAATGTTACTTTATTTATTTTCATTAAATGCTCTTTTATCTCTCTCTCAAAGTTTTTCAAATATATTTTTCCTTTTTTTTACTCAAGCGTCAAATCAGTCCAGTCCTTTCCTTTCACGTCCCCTTGTCTCTACCACCTTTTCAAAGACAACCATTTATCTTCCCTCTCTCCACTATAAACAACCCTTCTCTTTTCATCTTTTATCATATTTCCGTTTACCATGACTAGCACTAGATTTGTGGCTCTAGAAGTCGACCTCATCTCCCTAGCTTCTGACTCATCTAAAGAGGACTCTTCCTCTCACTTGGGATCATATGTGCCTAATAGAAGACATGTCTCCTCTAAGAAGGGAAGCATCAAGAAGTTGAAAGGATATTGTTCAAAAACTCTTCCACAAGAGGACATGCATAAGTTTTGGGCATAGAACAGAAGCGAAAGTTCAAGTCTTTTAAGAATAGGCTCATGTTTCTAGGAAGGGACATCAATCTTGATCAACTAAAAGAACTTTAGTGCCCTATAAGTCAAATTTTTAAGTCTCAAAAGTTACAACTACTCTTAATACTATGTAGATTAGAATATTATAAAGAATATATACGCCTGTTTTATACAAATCGTTGACTTCCACAAGATTATGGTAGATTAGAAACCCTAGTTCTAGTAAATCATATTATGGTTAATGACTTTCTGTTTGAGCAAGTTTTCGACACGGAATTCTCTGGGTTGAATTCTAGGTTGTTCCTTACATGAATGGAGTATGGCTTGATGATTTTTAGGTCACTATAGAAGGGGCTAAGACAGCCTTGCGGAACCAAACTCTGACCTCTCATAATTTGGTCCCAGTCTCTTTGTTTTGTGAATCGTATTTTCACTCATATGGTTACTACTACCCTGCTCCCTAGAAAAAGTTCTCTAAGAAATATTACTAGTAGGGATGTATATATTGTGTACTTCTTGGTGAAGAAGTATCACATTAACTGGGCTAATTGGCTTCGTGAATATATGTTAGAAAGTGTTGAGGACCTAAATCCTACTACTAGCCTATCATATGGTCTCCTGAAATCTAGAATCATAATCGACTAAATGATTGATCTATCTAGCTATGGAACAGTGGAAATAATTGGTGCCTATGATTCTAAGTCCTTTGCAAGTATGGGTTACATTTAGCTAGAAGGTAAATGGTGCAGAAAAGAGTATACCAAAGTGAAGCGGGAAACTGAAAGGGAAGTAGATTCGTAGCAGATTCAACCACGTTGTTAATTAAAGTCGCTGAGGAAATCAAAGATAGATAAAAAACCCCTCGATAATAGTTTGTCTTCCATTCAGTATGTTGTGGAAAATCTGGTCTAGTTGATCAAGGAAACTAGCAAAGACGTTGGAAAATAGAGGATAGCCATGAAAAACTTGAAGAAGGATGGTGCCTCGTCTATCAAAAAGATCATTAAAAAGGTCAACTCTCTCAAGAAAGAAGCTAACTATTTAAATAATGATCTGGTTGTCTCCTTTAGATCTCCTAGTCAAACTTTATTTAAAATATGAAGCTCTTCTATGACACCTTCTGTAGGAACATGCACAACACCTTAACATATTTTCTAGGTCCTCATAAAAATAGATCTTAATCCTGTTCGTTCTCTTTGTTGGGGGGTCTGTGCCCACTAAACAATTTTTTTAGTCTTTATTTGGGGCTAAGTTGCTCCTCTAATACTCTCTCGGTACCTTTGTTCCAGTATTGGTCTCCTCATTTTGGTTACCTTGACTGCATAATATGCGTGTACATTCTATTTGTTGTTTGCATTATGTATGTACTATTTGCCTAGTGTTTCCTCCTTGGCTGGTTCCTTTTTTATTATGCCAAAGGGGGAACTCTAGTTGTAGGAACATTTTAGGCATTAAGCAAGGGGGAGATGACTACAAGCACCATGTAAAAGTAACCCATAAAAAACGTCAAGCAAGAGGGAGCTAACCATTAGAATTAAGCATCAAGCAAAAGGGAGTTGACTACAAGTACCAAGCAAAAGCCAACCATAAAAGGGAAGTTCCCAAAATGGCCCAAACTTAATTTATTGTCATCATAAAAAAATGGAGATTGTTAGCCTCCAGATTGCTTAGAGTTTTCTATTGACAATCATGCTTTAAATTGCAGGAAAATCAAAAAGGAAAATCGGGATCTAACTAGTAAGTGATCACATCAAATCCCACATATCACGGAACCTCACAAGGGATCACTTTTAAACAAGAAATTTAAGGATGTAAAGAAGGACGAATGCAATCCTGAATGAATCAGCAACAATATAATCTTGCACGAGTTAGCAAGGTTACTCAAAGAACAACCTAACTAAATATTAAAGACACACTGCCACCGTTCAAACATATATAATATGGATATATATTAAGGAATAAGATCTCAATCAAGAAATCACTACAAATCCTTGATTGGAAGAAAATCCCTTGGGTTTTCCTTGTAAAGCAAAATCAGTGAAAAGCATAACCAGTGATTAAAGTCTAATGAATAGTTGACAATTGATTGAATACTCATGGTTATAAGAGGAATGAATACTAGTGAAGCAGCACACAACTTCTCTTGAACGTTACTTCTTTTTAATTTTATCTTTCATAAACCTTTGTACTCGTTAGCGATTACAATTGGAAAGAAAAGAGAAAGAACTTAGTCAATAGCTGGTATACATATAGAGACCGTGTCAAGAACACAAATCTATGAACTTGATTAGTTCACGAGACCATGTAAACAAGCTATCATCAAGAGCTCTAAAGGAAACTCTTGCAACCCAAAGGAACTAGACTAGGCACCTCACCGGTGATCCGTACCAGTATAAAAAAAATTCACCTTCTCTTTAATTTTAAAAAGTCAACTTATAGTATTCTCTATTTCTACTAACTATTTTCAGGTGAATCAACTTAACCTTAACAAGAGTCAACTGGTGTACAAAGAAATTTTAATTCCCCTTCCCCCTCTTGAATTTCAAATACAAGGCAAAAAGGAAATCTAAAGAAGGTAACCAATGCTGATAAAAGAACCGAATATAATGAAAATAAGTAAACTACAATGTCAACAAGTGCCCATATTCCTGAGGCACACAAATCCTCCAACAACGCATACAACAGGAGAGTACAAATAACAAACAACAAACAAGGATAGAACTGTGCAGAATGATATTATGTGATGCTAGTAAAAAGAACTAGTACGCTCATTCTCCAGTACCTATAGGTCTAGCAGGAAAGACTCATGTAAGGCACATAAACTCTTATGCATCTACTCTCCCTAGACCTCTCCTCTGATCTCTCACTAGCCCGGATCGCCAAGGTTCATGAGGCTCGCAGGTCGTATACTAACTCATAAACCTCATAACTATACTCAGACCTCTGACAGTTCTATATCAACAGTATCAGGTCTTAAAATCTATGTCTAGCCTCATCTGAGTCTAAAAGTCAGTATAAAACTTAATGTCTAGCGCTTGGACGCAGTCGAGTATAGTATTAGTTAGAGAACTATGGAAAATTCCATGTTTAACCTTTTACATTAAAATTCAGTGTAATTGTTCTAATTTATATCCATTTTTAATCATATAAAACTGAAAACAGGCCATCAGCGCCATGCAAAATTTCAAAGTTAGAGACATTGGGTCTTAAAAATAAAACAATAGGAACCAATACCAAAAGAATATTTTTTATGATAATATCATGCACAACCACAACAAATAAATTATTATCACTCCTGTCG
>JBDJHY010130227.1:0-13592 GCA_039654485.1 Withania somnifera
TTAATGGAGGAAATAAAGAAATTCTAGGAAAGAGAAGGAAGAAAACTTACCCAAGGTGAGGAAGAATGCAGGACACTAATTCTGGAATTGGTAGATCTTGAAAGTTGATAGGGAAATCCTTTTCATGATTGCAACTTATTTGGGGGAAATATTGTATCTGAAGTGAGAAGAAAGGGATGCTCTACACCCTTTTAATAAAGTGTTATTGGGTGGGTCAAGGCCCAAAAGGGTCTTTGGGCTAATTTTGGAAATTCTGAAAGAAGCAGAACATATACAAAGTGTGGAGATCGGCTAACCTAGAGGAAGGTCTCCAATTGAGTCAAAACGTGCTATACGGCGACTAGTAGGAGAGGGAAGAGGACAACGAGGCAAGTCTGGCGATGGGTTCGCCTCATGGGGTGATCTGGGGTACTGAGATGGCTTACCGGCTACTGGAACAGCTTACCGGCTATCAGATGCCGGAGTTGAGGAGAAGATACAAGGAGAAAGAAATCCGGAAGAAAAGAGAGGAGTAAGGGGATTCGGTGCTCGGTGTCCTAGTACACCAGTACAGAACAATCAGTCCGGCTGCCGAACAGGCCAGCCAGGATGCCGGACTACAGTATCCTGAGCTGAGCCGGGGTGCCTGGCAGCCTACCGGTCTACACATGCCGGTATGTCCTCCAAAACGCCAAGAAAGAACAAAACCTGGATAGCACACCGGTATGCCGGTATGGGGCAAAACTGCCGAGATAGAACCAAATTCTGCAGAAAATGCAGATTTTCCAATTGAGCTACAACATTGAAGCAAAGTCCTATTTTAGCAAACCTTATATGTTTTATGAGTGGAAAACATATTTTGGACATAATGGAGTCAATGAAAATAGCATAGGAGGTCATTCACATCCAGAAAAACCAGACTGCACCAGAAAACCAACAGAACCAATATGAGCAATTCTCCACCAATACCTCAAATTCACAACGGCACACTAGAAAAATAAACCAACACCCCTCCTATCCTGAATTCATCATTCAAGACTTGCTGGAAGCATCAGAATTCCAATCTGACACTCCAAACATCGAGTTTCCACACAAACTCTGCTTTTAGGCTAAAACTTAAACAATTTCCACAAATTAACCTAACTTGCAAATGCAACCTCTAAAACACAAACTTAAGGTCAATCTTGACTTTGTTTGGCATTCTGGAGCTAACGGAACTGTCGGAATTAAATTCCGAGGTCGTCCTGAAGGAATGTTGACTTTGGTCAACGAATACTTAACTTTGGGCTCTAAAATAGGGAATTTGAGATATTTCTCAACCGAGTTGTCAGAGATCCGAACTATCGGTCCCAGCAAGTCATAAATGACTTGGGGAAACTACTGAAATGCTCTAAGATGCAAGACATCATGTATTTATCATAAATGACCATGAGGGTCATTACACTAATTTACCTAGGTGAGCAATAGCCTCCAAGTAGGCGTCTAGTCTTACTGAGGTGCTAGAGTTGGTTGTGAAAAACACACTGGAGACTGAGTTAGATAAAGTGAGTGTGTTGATAAAAATGGAATCTATATTGAAATAAGTGTTTGATTACCAATACAAATCAACCACTCTAAGAAAGGGAAATAACTCAAAAGGAAAGAATGTTAGCTTGTTGTTCATAATAATTAAAAAAAGTCATGTATAATGAAAACAACCCTTGTTTCTCTTTAAATTGATTCTTCCAAAATCCAGATGATTATTGAATGGATAAAATTTGATAATTCAACGGACTTTGAACTTCCAATGAAAGAAATAGGCATTTTCTCAATGTGAGAAAGGAATGAATAATTGAAGACATAAGCAGACTAATTCTTTTCTTCTTTTTTTTTAAATTTTTTTTAAAGGATGATGTGGTCAACATGAATTTGGCTGGTGACCTAAAGTTCTTGAATAAAGACTCAATTCAAGAAAGAAAATAACAAAACATTCAGAGGTATTACAACAAATAAAGATCATATTAGATAAGATACCATTGTTATTTAATAAAAAATGAATTTGAACTTCTCTAATAATCCAGTATATAAGGAAAAGGAGAAGTTGGAACTTCTAGAGAATAAGAATTTAACTGCAGAAAGTAACTTAAGGTACAAAGAAAGAGTAACATGGATCAAACTAGAGGATCCAAAAACATAAATTTCTTTATAGTAACTTTAAAAATATGAAACTCGGGGTGATTTTAAATGAAATTGGGGGTGGACTTATTAATGGATGCTAGAAATGCTCAAACTGAGTTTATTGTCTGAAAATGTGCTAGGAATTAGAGAGGAATAATTGAAGAATCATGTTTAACAAAAAACATGTGTATTCAAATGATGCATAACATAAAAACAGACAAAGCAAATTAGGTAGCATTTCAGCACATGAATAATATATAATGTGTCCTAAACCAACCAGTTCAAATAACAAATTATCCTTCAATTTGCATAAATATGCAAGTCTAACATTAACTTAAAAGTCTACCGTATTGAGGTAGGTCTACTAATGGGCCTGTACCCTCTATGGCATCGAGTCGTCTTAGGCCATGCCTAAATTTATATTTTGGCTCATTACTATTCTAGGTTGTCTAAGAGAGGTTTTAAATTAACCAGTTACCTAGACTGACTATCCAAGTTTTACATTCAAATAATTATTGGTCATGGTACGTACCATTAGTCATTCCATACAGTCCGAAAAAGGGTTTACATTCATAAAGGATGATTTTGTGAAGCATGTAGTTGCCTAAAAAAGGAAAAATAAAACAAGGACAGTTGGATCAAAGATTCCATTAAGAATGAATGATAGTTTAAATTAAGAAAAATGAACACTTAATCACATAAAATAGGTTAATAGTAACAAAGAGTTAGAAAAATCAGTTAGAATCTTAACAAATCCCCAACAGAGTCGCCATTACGGTATCCTTGTGTTGTTTCTATGTCTATTGCATTTCAATGATTGTCCCATGTCATTTATGACTTAATAGGATCAATAGACTGGTTCCCCAAAAATTCTATCATGTTTATCTCGGTTTTCCCATTTTGAGGATTTAACTTTGAAATTGGGTAATTTGAGAACAAATTCCTCGAAATTCGATCAGAATTAAATTTTAATAGTTCCTATAGCTTTGAATGCAAACTTTAGTCTACAAGACTCTTGGTTTCAATCCCATGCTTTAAGTTGTGGTATTGTACCGTTACATTAAATCTTTTTATTTTAAACAATAATTGTGTTTTTGCTTAATAAAATAAATTATATATTTTGTTCTAAAAACATTTACCATAATTATGAAAGAGTTTTATAGATAATATAAGACTCGTGTTTATTTATTTTATAAGAAATTTATAAGTGGTTAATAGTTTACCGGAATAAGAAGGACTAATTATATTTTAAAAAAATATTATTATTTCAAAGGGTAAGTTTTATTAGAACTATTTTTTTATTAATTTGATATATTTAAAATATCATAAATATTTTATAACGAGCCTACGCAATACCCAAATATTTAAATGATGGAAAAAATTTATTATTGGTGGGTGTCACAACCACTTCCACATGGAAGTGGAAGGAGTAGGTGGTAATATACATGTCATGTTAATATAATTTCAAAAGTGATTCATTGACTAAAAAATTATTATAGGTTGAATAGTGACTTTCTATATATATCTAACTCTACGTAATAGCCCACTATTTTTCCTCCAAGACTACATGCTATAGTATGTACTAATTTTTTATATGCACATTTATGTACTCATATATACATACCAAGCTATCGGATCTCAAATTTGAGTTGCGTCTATCCCAACAAGGTTCTGAGTTTGTTTGGAAGAATTTTTTTGTAGCTTGTTTCCATCGTATCTGCGTGATTTTTTATACTCATTTCTACATCAATTCGCCAAATGAAATATTTTACACTCTTAACTCTGTGGGATGATATATCACTCATTTCTTATCGGATTAAGTCTAAATTTGAACTAAGTGTACCTGGAATTGTGCTCTACGCGTTAGTGTTTTTATTTCTATTTTTTGGGCTGCAGGACCCACAGGCCCATCTTTACCCAAAAATCCGGCCTGAGATTTTATATGAAAATATGGGTCTCATTTTAATCTTATAGACATTTGGGTTATATTTTTTATAGTTCATGAGATTTTGAGCTAGCTTGTGGCTTTTTGGTATTTTTGTGTGTTTTTTGAGATCATCACCCAGAGAGGCCATGATTTTTTCTTCCTAGACTAGCATGTGTGTGGTACTTGTGATGAGACTGTCCAGCATGTGGTATTGGGTTTTGGTTTGATACCCTATTTATTTTCCCTGCTATTACCTCATTTTCGTTCTGGCTTCCTGAGTCGTCTATAGTTTGTTATCTCCTTTCAGGATGTTTGCTAGCTTTGTTTTGATATAGCTACCTCACCGTCTTATCTTCGCCTCCCTTAGTTGAACTGGTGGCATATGAGACCGTGTGGGTTTTTTTTATCCCTTACTTTTTGGGCCTAGACATTATATATCATTTTTGGGTTACATTACTTCTAAGAGTGAGTTGTTCCATGATCTTTATCTCTTATGGATTATTAAATTTATATTTTATTGCTTTCCATTGGTAGAGCTATCCTCTGGGCTACGTGACCCCCTTCGTGTTGTTTTCGCCTAACTCATGAACATAGTGTGGTCAGAGAAAGAGTATATTATTTTATGTGCTTTGTTGGGAGGGAATTGACTAGTGGTTTGATCTTAGTAGCTTCGTCCCAGATCATATTTAGTGGTTTTAGAGCCGACTAGATTGATCTTGTGTTGTATTTGATTAGTATGCATGGTTATTGGGTTATGGACAGGAGGTTGAGGTTTTTGTACTTGATAGTTATTGACCTTGTGCAAGGGTGATGTACCCTACCCTGGTGTAGTTCCATGAGAGGGTTGTATTTATTTGAGTTGTGGTAGCCCCGTGTTTGTCCCTATCAGTATATGGACCTAGCCCCTAATGGGTGTCCTTTGGGCTGTTTTGGCCCCCTTGGCACGGTTAGTCGTAGCTCTAGAATGTAGTTAGGTTGCTAGGAGTTATACATGGTGATTAGAACTCAGCACACATCACCAGGATTTTGGTTGGAAGCCTTAGGCCGATTTAGACTCCTGATCAATTCTATATGGTGAGCATGCATTGAGATTTTTGAGATATTTTCCTTAACTATAATCAGAACTAGTTTTTCTTAACCAAAACTAAGTTTTATCTACTATATCAATACCTCCCATGACTTCTAGGCAGCATGGATCAATTTTTTCACTATCTCATGCTATTCCTTTAGACCATCATAGTGTTCCTAAATATGCCTACATAGTGATATTCAAATTTCCTACTAAGTTCTAGGATATGACCTCGTGACTAGACTTGAGTTTTCTAATAAGACATTATTTACGGGCTGAGCCTTGATTTTTATATGTGCATAAGATCGGGAATTCCTTTATTTTGATAGGGACCTTAGTACATCCTTGAGAGTCCGACAGACTTATATGAGGTTTTTCATGTGGGTTCGAGTCCCTTCACAGGCCTTACCAACCTGGATAGCCATGTCGGGCATGTTGCATAGCCTATGGGAGGGGAATATGAAGGAATAGTGGTATACGGTTTGATTCCTCCATGGTCCTGCCTTGCATGCCTTATTGCTAGAAAAGGAGTGTACGGGGTTACTATTATGACATTTACTTTTTAGCACCCCCTTGCATTGATTTCTTTCACACTTTTTATACCCTTCGTGCTTATCGAGGAAGTCACGTTGGGTTCCTTGTATGCTTTCTTATACTTTCTGGTATTATGGCATACAGTAGGTTTTGTGTTATAGCTAGGCTATTATTTATCCCACTGGTAGGATGGGATGCCAGGTAGGGTATTACATGGTATCTTTATGAGGGTTCCTGGATACTCTTTGTATCATATCTATTATTGTGTACTTCATTAATCTTCCATGTTTTCTGTTTATCCATTATACTATTACTCTTGTACAGTTGTATTGGAGCTCCAGGTATGCATCTCGCTTCCAATTGTTTAGTATGGATTATTAGATGTTTCCTTATAGATTGTTATACTATTTATGCTTATTGTGTTCCCCACCTCCTAGTTAGTTTGATTTACTTGCCTAGCCTTGTTTGCTAGTTAGTGCTAGATAGCTCTTGTTAGCACTTTAGCCTATGATTTAGAGGTATCTTTTCAATCCTTTCCACTGTGTAGCTGATGGCCCATGTGCATACTCTTTCCTTGGTGGCCCAGCTTGTTAGCTTGTGTTCTTATTAGTTCTTATGTTGTTATATCCTATTATCTAGTTACCTCCCTTTTTTCCCTTGCTTTCTTATGTCTGACCTATTATTTTCTCGCGTATTTTATTGTTTGTATCTCATGCGTGCTTGGTCAGTCTATAATGCCTATTTAGTACCCGTTGTTTTTGGTACTCATACTACACTTCTGTATATTTTTACGATGCAAGGCGTAGAGTGGGTTATCGTTGAGGATACTTCTTATGTAGTGCGATTTTAGTAAGTCTTCAGAAACTATAATGAGCTTATGTCGTTCTAGCCTCCCTCTTCTTTAGCAACTTCTTTATCTTTCTTATTTTAAAGACAGTTGTATTTTGTTTATTTAGTTTTAAGGATACTCTATTATATATACATATCTCTATACTATTGTTACTAGGTTCAGGTTGTTGTTTTTTTCTATTTTGAGCTCTTTCTTCACTTCTCCTTCTCCTATCATTTATTATTGTGCCTCTAGGATTATGAATCATGAAATAGTTTTGGGGTTGTGATAGAGTTGTATTAGAGCTTAAGTTCACCAGTATCTATGGTACGGATGCAGGCATTAGTAGAGTTCCACAGATCAGTATGGAGACGTCCATATCCTATCTTCAAGAGGCTATAGTGTGATTTTAAGAAATAATTACTTTTTGAATTTTTTCGTGTATAGGTCATTATCGATTCCATACAGTCTTATTTGATTCTACTCGTTTTTTGGGTGAATGGGAAAAATCCCTCGATGAGCATCAATAAGGTCCCCATGTACGTTGCTAAGTTTTAGAGTTAGGATTGGAAACTAGGAGGATATTTCATTGGATATAGAGTTTGGGAGCCGCCTGATCTCCCATAGGAGTTACTGCTATGCCAACTCTTCAGAGTGTCGGTCCTCAAATAGAGATATTAGTGGGTGCTTTGAGGAAATCATTATACGGAGATGGGATTATTAGTTTATAGTAGAGATCTTAATTATTTAAAGTTATGTATACATGTTCGACAGGGTGGTTAGTGTATTCCCGCCTCTTATTCTACAAGATATGTCATGATGCTGGGTATTCTTCAAAGGTTTGGTCTTGCCACTCTGTATAATGGCACTATATTTGAATAGCAATAGGAAACACTATTAGAAGGCTTTTCAATCAGTTGATGGCCTTAGTAAATGGCCTTTTATGAGATTTATAAGGTTGGTGATCAGGGTATCCGCTAGTAGACAAGGGTCGGTGGAGCTTTGTTTAGAGGATAGAAAGGTAAGATTTGAGGTTTATTTATGTATGATGAGGTTGGTTCTTGGGGAAGGAAGTGCCTGATTATGGATGTTTTAGTTAGGTTGGTTAGCAAATTCCCTTAGAAGATTCTCATATTCCAGTTATGATGTGGTATAGGGTGTTTTAGGTGCCCTGTCTTCAAGCTCTATTTGTGGTTTAGTTCCATTTTATACCCCCTGCTTAGCTATTTTATGCTATCATAGGGTGTGATTAAAGGTTTTCCTATGCTTAGCAATATATGATAGCTTATGTTGTGTTATACTTTCTTTTATTGTATCGAAAATTTGGTTTTAGGCCTTGATTTTAGCCCATGGATGTTCGTAATTTCCTAAATATACGGATCCTCAGTTGTATCTAGGTGGTGCCTCTTATAAGATGATTTGGGTTTTGTTTTTTAACCCCAGGGTTACTTGTTTTCTCTATGTATGTGTTGTTTCAATGGCTTATTGGTTGAGATCGTTAGCTGGTTAGTTGAGCTTTGTTGTGACTTAGATGTAGCTAATGTGTCATGTGTGGCCTTTTCACCTTGAGCGGTGATATTTGTTCTTGCGTTCCCTGAGACTGACGAGAATTTTTTTAGTTGTGGATCATGGTACAGATTCGTGTCTTTTGGCTAGTGTATTTAATTAGTAGCCTTGGCTTAGTAGTGATAAGAGTTGATTTGATTGAGTAGTTTAGTGATTTGTTGGGCATGGGCTGGCTACTCTCTTCTTTTAGGTTCTGGACTATTGTGCCACGATCGAGACCTAAATTATGCCTAGTATACCTTGGTGTAGTGACAAAGATCTTTTGGGACTTTCTGGTTATCTTGTTTGCAATCCTGGAGGTTGACTTCACAAAAGTACTACTCCTATTGTAGGAGTCGTGTTGCCCTATGGTGATTTATTTTGACCTTGAGTTATTCAATGACTGTAGGTTTTAGCTTGCTTTGCGCTCGATTCTAGCAGTAGATCCTCAGATGCCTGCGTAGGTAGCCCTTTTAAGATGAAATAATCCATCTCCCTCTGTTCTATCCTTCGACTCTAGGTCAGTTTCCAGTGGGTGGTTTTTTTTCACTACCGATGGACCTGGATTATGCTTTCTTCCCTTCTTATCTTATTCCTTCGGTAGTGTTTCCCATGGAGCCACTATTGTGCTCATGGATGTTTAGTTATCTTGCTAGAGGGAAGTGTTCTTTTAGTGGTGGATTGGGCATGATGGCCTTGGAGGCTTCTTTTTGGCTGTTGAGTGGAATTTTTTTGGGTCTAGTTAGTTTGATGTTGCTATACGGGCTTTTTTCCTCCTTGTGGATTGGTTATTAGTTCTTCTTCTACCGAGGCATTTTGTCTAAAGTTGGCAGTTAGTCGGGTTTTCTTAGATGTGGTGCTTTAATTTAGCGGTTAGTTTGTATTAGATTATGGTTTTAACTTTGTTGTTATGTCTCCTATATGGGAGTCATGAGTTCCTCAGGTGCATGAGTTCTTGACAGTAGGAGTTCTATTTCTTCTTTGGTTCTGTATCTTCCTTGGTACTTGACTTTTGGATTGTACGTTATCTTGGTCAATCATACGAGTTCTAGAGGGTGTTAGTAGTGTGTACGGGTCGGTAGAGTGCAGATGAGTGCTTGTTTTCCTTAGTGTTTCAAGTGTTTTGGTTCAAAAGGATTCCCATTTTGGTATACTTAGGTTAATTGGCCCTGGTATGTGAGTTTCAGGTGTTCACCCTCATTTTAGTCTTTGTTTTGTGATTATGGCTTGTTTGCAAGCAGTGGTAACTACCCTCGAAGGTATAGTTAGACGGTTGATACAGTTTCATTGGGATCTTGTAAATTATGGTACTACCAGTCAATTGTACCATTAGATCTCACTACCTTCAGTCATTTCTATTGGTGTTATGTTTAGGTATTACCTGTTCTTTGACTTTTACGGATGAAAATCTTTTTAGTGATGGATATTGTAATGATTCTCTCAGGCCACTATGGTATCCTTGTGTGGTTTTTGTGTCTAGATCATTTCAGTAACTGTCACAAGTCATTTATAACTTGATAGGACCAATAGTGTGGTCACTTATGGCTTGATACGACCAATAATGTGATTCCCCGATAGTTCTATCGTGTTTATGATGGTTTCCCCATTATAAGATTTTAACTTTGGAATTGGATAATTTGAGAATACATTCCTTGGAATGTGATTGGAATTGAGTTCTAACAGTTTCGTTAGTTCCAAAATGCAAACTTTAGTCTCAAGGGATTCTTGGTTCAAATCCAGGGGCTTTACATTGCGGTATTGTACTGTCAAATTAAATTATTTTATTTTAAAAAATAATTATGTCTTTGCTTAATAAGAACAAAATTATATATTTTGGTGTTTTCCTAAAAATATTGCCAATAATTATGAAAGAGTTTTCAGATAATATAATTCCCGTATTTACTTATTTTATAAGAAAGTTATAAGTCGTTAATATTTTAACGGAATTAGCGGATATATTAAAAATTATTATTATTTAAAGGGGTGAGTTTTATTAGAAATAATTTTATATTAATTTTTATATATTTAAAATATTTAATATATTTTATAATTAGCCAAGGAAATACCCAAATTTTTAAATAATTGGACAAAATTTATTATTGGTGGGTGTCACCTCCACTAATGTGGAAGTGGGGGGAGTAGGTGGCAATATACATGTCATGTTAATATAATATTAAAAGAGATCCACCGACTGAGACTTTATTATAGCTTAAATAGTGACTTTCTGTATATATCTAACTCTACATAACAATAGCTCATTATTTATCCTCCAAACTACAGTATATACTTATTTATATATGCACATTTATGTACTCATGTATATATATACCAAGATATCCGATCTCAAATTTTAGTTGACTCCATAACAACAAGGTTCTGACTTTTTTGAGAGAAAATTATTATAATCTTTTATCTCATCGTATTTGCATAATTTTTATACTAATTTTCGCGTCAATTCTCGAAATGAAAAATTTTACACTCTTAATTTTATGGGCTGATATATCACTCATTTCTTATTGGATTAAGCAAAAAATTGAACCACGCATTCCTGAAATTGTTCTCAACTCATCGATATCTTTATTTTTATTTTATTTGATGCGGCACCCATAACCCAGTTAATCCTGGAATCCGACCCAAGCTTTTATATAGCAATATGGGTCTCAGATTACTCTTCTTGATATGTGGATTATGTTTTTGATAGTTTTGTAAAATTTCAAGCTGGTTTGTGGCTTTTCAGTAATTTTGTGGGCTTCTCAAGATCGTCTTTGACGCCAAGGTAGGCTATGATTACTTTCTTCCTAGACTAGCATGTGTGGGGTACTTGTGGTTAAAGTGGGCATCACGTAGGATTGAGTTGTAGGTTCTATACCCTATTTATTTTCCCTACTATTATTTTATTCCCCCTTTGACTTCCTGAGTTGGCTATAGTTTTTTATCGCCCTTCAGGATGTTTGCAGGCTTTATTGTGATTTAGTTACCTCCCCGTCTTTTCTTAGCCTCCCTTATTGGCCTAGTGCTATAATTGAGACTTTGTGGATTTTTGTAGCCCTTAATTGTTCTACCCTAGACCCAAGATATCATTTATCAGGTAGAATCCATGCGAGGAGTGAGTTGGTTCATGATCTTTATCTCTTGTGGATTAGTACCTATCTCTTTGCTGGCTTTCCATTAATATACCTATTTTGGGGACTACGTGACCCCTTTTTCATGGTCTATTCCAGACTCTGGAATATAGTGTTGTTAGGAGAGGATTATACCCTTTTGTGCTTGATATACGCCAACACTAGAACATAGATTAGTTGGGAGGGGATTGACTAGTAGTTTGAGATTAGGAACTATCCCTTGGATCCTAATTGGTGGATTTAAAGACTATCTAGACTATTGTTTTATTGTAATTGATGAGTATGCATGGTTACTAGGTTGTGGACAATTGGTTGAGGTTTTTTTAATAGATAGTTAAGGACCTTGTGTGGTTGTAATATACCCTAGACTAGTGTTGGTAGCCCCCTATTTTTCCAAGTGTTTACGTGGACCTATCCCCTGATGGGTGTCCTTTGAAAAGTTGTGGCACCCTTGGTATGGTTACTCATAGCTCTTAACCGTAGTTGGCTTGCGAGGAGTTTTACATAGAGATTAGAGTTTAGAAGCCATCTACTAGATTATGGCTGGCAGCTATCGGCCAATTTAGACTCCTTATTGATTCTTTGTCATGAGCCTGCATTGAGATTTTTGAGCTATTTTCCTTAATTATAATAAGAACTTATTTTCCTTAACTAGAACTAAGTTTTTATTTACGATATGTATACCTTCCAGGACTGTTGGGCAGTAGGGATCTATTTTCTCTCCATCGAATGCAATTTTCTTAGACCATCACAGTCTTTCTAGACATGCTTACATAGCGATATTTAGAATTCCCACTTAGTACTAGGATATACCCTCGTGGCTGGACTTGAGTTTTCTACTAATACATTATATATGGGCGGATCTTGGGTTTTATATACGCATAACCTTGGAACTACCTTGAGAGTCTAGAACACTTTTACAAGGGTTTGCACGTGGGTTTGAGTCCCTCCATAGGCCTTGACAACCTTGGTAGCCATGTCGTGCGTGTTGCGTAGCCTGGGGAGCGAGGAGTAATTGTATACAATTTAAGCCTTCCATGGGCCCTGCCTCGCGTACCTTATTGCTGGAGGAGGAGAATATGGGGTTACTATTGTGACATTTATTTCCTACAACCCCCTTGGATTGCATTCTTACGTGTTTGTGTGTACCATATGGGCTTACGGGAGGAGTCATGCTGGGTTCCTTGTATGCTTTCTTATACCTTCTAGAAGTATGGGATACTAGTAAGTTTTGACTTCTTGCTAAGCTATTATTTGTCCTACTGGTAGTATGGGATGCCAGTTAAGGTACTATATGTGAAATGACCCTCATGGTCATTTATGATAAATACGCAATGTTTTACCTTTTAGAGCATTTCAGCAGTTTCCCCAAGTCATTTATGACTTGCTGGGACCGACAATACAGATCCCGCGTGACTCAGTTGAGAAATATCTCAAGTTCCCTATTTTAGAGCCTAAAACTAAGTACTCATTGACAAAAGTCAACTTTTCTTCAAGACGAGCTCAAAATTATATTTCGACATTTCTATTAGCTCCGTAATGGCAAACAAAATCAAGATTGACCTTAAGTTTGTGCTTTGGAGGTTTCGTTTGCAAGTTATGTAAATTGTGGAATTTAGCTATGTTTAAGCCTAAAAATGGAGCTTGAGAAGAAATTCAATGTTTAGAGTGTAGGATTGGAATTTTGATACTTCCAGTAGCTCCGAAATAATGAATTTAGGCTAGGCGAGGTGTTGGTTTAATTTTCATGCTTATCGTTGCAATTTTGGGGTTTTGGCGGAAAGATGCATTTTTGGGCCCTTTTGGTTTGAGGGCTCATTTTGAGTAAATGACTTTGGAATTCTGTTGAGTTCAAAATGTCGTTTTCATGCTGTTTGCATTTTTGGTTTGTCAAAATTAGTCTCCATTTGAATCCCGAACCCTCGAAAGGGAATTTTAAAAGTTGCAGATTTTGATCTGCAGCTGGTGCAGATGTTGTTCTACTCGATCGTGGCCCTAAGGCGCGATCGTGATGCCTATTTTTTATCCCTGCACGATCGCGACACTCATCACGCAATCGTGATTCATTCCAGGAAAATTCTTCTTCGCAATCGCGGTGCCATTACGCAATCGCAATGCTTTGTGATTTCCTTCAGCGCGATCGCGGCCATAAGCCACACAATCGCGAAGAGTAATTTGACTGATAATTTTATAAAGTCCAGCCACGATTCCTTTCTGTTTTTACTCAACCAAAAACATATCTCCTTCAGTTCTAAGGCGAAAAACCTTCCCAAACCCCATACTAAGGTCAAGGAAGTTATTATCAACATTCTTCAATGATTCTTAGCGGATTAGGTGAGTTTCCTTTCTTTTGTTCTTCCTTATTTTCCTAATTTTTCCTCCATTAATGGCTAAAAGTTGGGGTTGAAGAAATCATCCCATAACTTGATT
>JBDJHY010130238.1:0-13592 GCA_039654485.1 Withania somnifera
GCCTCTCCTGCTAATACCTGGTCACGAAGAGCAACTAAACTCTTATCCTTGAGTTGTCGCTGCTGAATCTGATCTAACAAGGAAGATCTGGCCTCAATACAAGCTTGCAATCGTCTGGGGTATGACAGATCAAGCCTAACCAACCTATTAGCCAATGCTTGAACTTTCACCGCCAATGGACTATCAGAAATAAACAAGGCTACTAGGCTACCCATACTGACCGCTTTCTGGGATAGGGCATCAGCCACAACGTTTCCCTTGTACGGATGATATAGAATAGAAATTTTTGATAGTCTTTCAGTAACTAAATCCCCCTTCGTTGTCTATAATTCAACTCCCTCTAACTCATGATGTACTAAAGACTGCGATTGTCATAAAAGATCTCACATTGGACCCCGTACAAATAATGTTTCCAGATCTTAAGCGTAAACACTACTGCTACAACCTCTAAGTCATGAGTGAGGTAGTTACGCTCATGAAACTTTAGATGACTTGAAACATATGCAATAACTCAACCCTACTGCATCAAATTACAACCCAAACCAATACCAAAAGCGTCATTATACACGAAGAATCGTTGACCATCTACTAGCAAGGTCAAAATTGGCGCTGAAGTCAACAAGTCCTTGAGCTTTGGAAAACTCCATTCACAATCTTCATACCACTGGAAAGCAACATCCTTCCTGGTCAACTTGGTCAAATGCACTGCAATTAATGAGAACCCTTCAACAAAGCATCGATAATATCCAGCTAAACCAATAAAACTCTAAATCTCTGAAATAGATATCAATCTCGGCCAATCACATATGACCTAAATATTTGCTAGATCAACTTTAATTCAAGCCTTGGATACTACATGTCCCAAAAATGCAACAGAATCTAACCAGAACTCACACTTTGAGAATTTGGTATAAAGACTTGAGAATTTGGCATAAAGACTATGTTCTATTAGTGTTTGGAGGATCAACCTCAAGTGTTGTTCATGATCGAATCTTCTTCGTGAATACAACAAGATGTCATCAATAAACAAGATCATGGACGAGTCCAAGTAAGGCTTAATCACCCTATGCTTCAAGTCCATAAAAGCTACTGAGGCATTAGTCAACCCAAAGGACATAACTAGAAAGTCATAATGACTATTTGGGCCGGTTGTGGGCGAGGAAGGATTTGAACCCCCGACTGCATGGTTTATAGCCACATGCTCTAATCATTTGAGCTATAGGACCCACCCTGTCTCCACCAGATCTGTTCCCCGAAGTACCCTAAAAAGGAACCTTTCCTCTCCTCATCTATTTTAGGTTAAGAAGATGTGAATATCGGGTCCTGAAAGCTGTCTTAGGTATATCCTCTGAATGGTAACCAGACCTCAAATCAATTTTTGAGAACACTACTGCTCCCTGAAGCTAATCAAACAATTCATCAATTCTTGGCATAGGATATCTGTTTTTCACAGTAGCTTTGTTCAGCTGCCGATAATTAATACACATTCTCATTGTACCATCCTTTTTCTTTACAAAAAGAACTGGCGCCCCAAGGTGACACATTGGAACAAACAAAGCCTTTATCTAATATATCCTTGAGTTGAACCTTCAACTCTTCCAATTCTGCAAGATCCATATGATACGGGGCAATAGAAATGGGCTTAGTGGTTGGCTCTAAGTCAATTGAAAAATTGATATCCCGCTTGGTGGTAGGTCGATTAAAAACACATCAAGGAACTCAAAAACAATAGGAACAGACTCAGGAGTAGGAGTATCGGCCTAAATATCATGAACACATGCTAAGTATGTCAAACACCCTCTCCCTACTAACCTTTTAGCTTGAAGGCAGGAAATAAAGTCTGTCGGTGCACAGCTACTAGAACCCTACCATAAAACCAAAGATGAACCTTGTACTGCTAAGGTGACGGTCTTGGCATAATAATCCAAAATAGCATAATAAGGAGACAACCAATCCATCCCAGAACAATATAAAATTCCACCATATCTAGCAACATTAAGTCAGCCAATATGTCTAATCCACCAATAAAATCAAACATGATCAGATCACACGATCTACTACTAAAGAATCCCCTACCGGGGTAGAAACATGAATAGATATAAACATCACATCACTAGGCAACCCTAAACTTGGTACAAAATAAGATGACATATATGAAAAACTCGACCCAGGGTCAAATAATGTTGACGTAGGTATAGAACACACAGAAATCAAACTTGTAATCTCAACATCCGAGGCCACAACTTCAGGCTGAGCAGGAAGCATATAACTGGTGATCACCACCATGACGACCACCACCGCAACCACCAGCCCTATCATGTTGGCCCCCACCTCTGTAGCTGCCTTGAGCCCCACCTCTAGAAAACGGAGGCACTAATCTCAATGGTTGGAAGACTGAGGAGCAGGCTGAATAATGTCTATCTTCTGACAAGCTCTAGCATAATGGCCCATAAGGCCACACTCATAACATGGCCCAGATGGCCCACTCTATCGGGATCCTCAACCAGAACCCATCTGGCTCCTCTGCTGCGACGAACCAACTCCTTGAAAATACTGTGCAAGAGATGGAGGTGAAACCTATAATGATGCCTGCACATACCTGCTAGACTAGCCTTGTGATTGATAAAACTGGTCGCGACCCCCAGAACGGGACCCACTATAACCTCCTAACTGTCGTTGCCTCTTCTCGTTGAGATGATGCGACTCATGGTAGAGGGCTTCAATCAAGTTTATGTGATCAACCACTGTCTGGAATGGACGACCGTTAGAAACCAACAATGCTACCACCTCGCAGAGCCTATCTCTCAACCCATAAGCAAACCGATAGACTCTCTCCGCCTCTGTAGGCATAAACTCAACCCTATAGGCTAAAAGAAGATGAAGTTTAGCCTCATACTCTGCGACGGATATAGAACCCTATTCAAGCTTTCTGAACTCTTTCCTTAGGTGCTCATTCTCGGCCCTGGAGACAAATTTTTTCATGAAGACTTCATAAAATTCAGCCCAAGTTGGCTGTGATGAACCTGTAGGCCTGCAAACTATAAATGTTATCCACTAATGCTTAGCCGCCCCACGATCTAGTAGGTGGTGAAGGCTACACAATGGTTTTTAGCACACCTATGTTAGTCAACCTTTCTTTGTACTCCACTATGAACTCTTGGGCATTCTCCCCTAGAACTCCAGTGAATTTGGAGGGAACCAACCTCAGGAACCTGGTCAAAATCTTTTGCTCTGAGTTTTTCATAGTTGGCTACTGTTCAACAACAGGAGAAAAGTCAGCACTCGTAAAACCTAAACAGTTTAGGAGTTACTGCTAGAACAACCGGTGGCACAAGTTGCATGGTAGGAACTGCAGCTGTAGGCTGAGAAACTGGAATTGCTAGCTGTGTTCCATCTGTAGGAGGACCTCCAAAATCATTGAATAACTGCCATAGTACGCTATGAATGTCAGGAGACGGCGCTGCAGTAGGTGCTGCTATCGGTTTTGCTGCTGGTGTTGCTATAGGTATTGCAGGCACTGGTGGGACCTTAGAAGTAGTCACAGGAATAAGCATTTCTTCTGGCGCTCTATCTATCTTTTTGGCTGCGAACAAATATGTATGAGGCATCTGCGAAAGAGTAATGACAATGAGTGTGAAGTTTTCAAGAAACCATCAAAGATATACGCACGATAAAGGATTTAAAAAAGAGGGTCAATTTTTCTAAATGTTACTGTAGCCTCCCGAAGATAAGCAACGGATGTCTCCCCGTTGATCCGCAGGACTCTACTAGACATTGGTTTTGTACACTGACACTAACGAACCTAGACTCTGATAATACTTTTTCATGACCCAATTTCGTGGATTATGATGGCACCTACTATACCACCAGTAGGAGAACCACACTCTGTAGTCCAAAGACGAAACAGAGGACTACTATAGCAAATGCAAAAAGCACAAGTACGATAATTAGAAGATAAATAAAATAAGGATGTTTAAGAAGCAAAAACATACCCAAAACCTGGTATCAGTATCAAACGAACTACTAAGTATAGAAATAAGAAATTTAAAATAGATCTAATACAACTATGTCTTTGAAATACATGGATATCAAAGAGAAATGTCAAATCCGAAGAAAAGCAGCTAAAATCCAGACGCCAAGCTCACCCTGAATCTCTAAAGAAATATAAATTATACTAACCATTGGTGGTAATCATGATCGAGAACCTGTACTCGGATCTGTACATGTGCAAGAATAGTATGAGTACAAGCTACCGAAGCAGAGTGTAAGGTATAAATCCTACATAGCATGATTTGACACATGGTACTACTGGTTATGGACATTGAGGATACTTGATCTTATGCGGATTTTGGTGATATAATGATATACATACAGTGTATGCCTTGACTTGTCGAGCAGGGCTTGACGATACTATTGATATGAGGCATGAGATGCCAGACTTGATAATACTATCGATATGAGGTACGAGATGCCAGGCTTGAGACCTTGAGGTTCTATGATTGGGATGTGAGGATATGATGACATTAAAGATCGTATGTGGTGGGATACCTCCATAGACCTTGCCTCCAGTTTGCGGCTGCCATGGAGGGGGGTATAGGACAGAGGAGTGATATACTGGGAAAGTTTAGGTTAGCCTTCCATGGGTTCTGCCTACTGGGCCTACGGGTACCGAAGGAGATCCGTATGCAGTACTAGTTACTTCTTGTGGTGTATTTATTTTTCCGCACTTGTTTTATTTAGTGTACCCTTAGGTCATTATGGGAGGCCTATGGGTGAGCATGTTGTTGTGCACGCTGCACTTCTTTCTGGGGACTTGTCAGCGTTTACTTGTATTACTTTATTATGCTTATCATTTCTTAGTTGTTAGTGTTGGTTAATTGTTGATTCATGCTATGTAGGATTAAACATATAAACCCAGAAATAGCCCCACGAAGCCTACCTATCGTCCGAGGATAAAGTGCTGCAATTTCACGAATCTTACTCTGACTGACATCCAACGATCTCTAAATGATCTAAACTTGCCCTAAAGCATTTTATATGTTAATACGAGTCTAACAGTATATTTTATGATAAGTTCTGGACTTAGCCTAAAACTAGGCCTAAACGGGATTGAGGGCCTGGTTACCGAAATAAAAAATAAACTTCACTACGGGGTCCCCACATCATTAGAAACTTGTGCTCCAAAATTGAGCACAATTCGAGTGTGGGAAGAGTTTCAAAACAGCCTGGGAGGATTAGACTTTAACGGGGTTAAAGATGCAATTTTGAGGAATTCAACGTTGGAATTTCGATGTATAGTTGATAATAGAAGAAATATATACTCAGATATTGAAGAATTGCTCAATATTATACGGATTATACCAGGATTTTATCAATTGCAACAATTGGGGTTCATCAATGGAAGAACCCAAGAATTTATAAATTTAAGGAGAAGGACTTACCGAAAATATAGATGATGCAAGGAATATTTTGGGAACTTTATCTTCAAAATAGGAGTGGTTTTGCTCAAGTTTCTGGCTTGGAAGTTGAGGGAAAAATCATGTTTTTGGTTTTCTAAACGGAAGAAGTGAATGGTTGTAGCTAAATAAAACCCCTGCAATTTCCACTAGGGTGCCCAAAAGGGTTGCTAGGGAGATCCTTGGTCTCCAGGGCAACCTCCGTAGGTGTGACACCCCTCGATGGGGCGGTCTGTGCCTACAGTTGCATACCGGGTCCGTTTGTGAACTTCGAGGGGTCTAAAATGAGTTTTACTAATCTCTTTTCAACAAACTAAATATGTAACCATCATGAAAACGACATTCTGGATGGAATTATTAAAACGGCCATCTGAGGTTGTTTAAGCAAAATGACCCCTCAAACCAAAGATAGGAAAAAATGCACTTCTCTACCAAGGTACTCAAAATCACAATGGGCATATTGCCAGAAACACCAACACTTTTCCTAGCCTAATTTCATCATTCTAGAGTTGCTGGAATCATCAGAGTTTTGACCTGACACTCCAAACACCAAATTACCATCCAAGCTCTATTTTAAGTCATAAACTTAACAAAAATCCACTAATCGACATAAATTGCAAATGAAAACTTTGAAATACAATTTTAAGGTCATTATTGACTTTATTTAGCATTTCGAAGCTAACGGAACTGTCAAAATTTAATTCTGAGCTCATCTTGAAGGAAAATTGACTTTGGTCAACGAGTACTTAGTTTTAAGCTCTAAAACAAGCAATTTGAGATATTGCTCAACCGAGTCGCCAAGGATACTAACTACTGGTCCTAGAAAGTCATAAATAACTTGGGGCAACTACCGAAATTCTATAGAATACAAAACGTCACGTATTTATCATAAATGACCATAAGGGTCATTACATATAGAATTTAATGTACCATTATTTTATAGAAATTGATCATTTTATGCCAGGATGATATATTCCATAACCTCAGGTACTTGAGGGGAATAATTCTCTTAAGGACATACTGTGTATTTAGTGGACTTGATCATTTCTAACTTCATCTCTTTTTTTCATAAAGTCTTGAAGTTTTGCATATTGTTCTTTATATTTAAATAGAGAATAAAAACTTTTTGAAGTAGGTTAAAAAAGTTGGATATCAAAATTCTCTCTTCTCTCTCCTACAATATTATGTCCAACTAAACCTAATTATGAGCCCGCCGGCCGGAAGCCAACCACCCTTAGTGACTGATCCCCAGTAAACTATAGTAGACTTTCCCCTATTGACAAATAATTCCAATAATGAAACCAATATGCCACAACAAAATAATAAGTCGTTTGCAAAGATGGTGCAAAATCTTAATGAGGAGCAACAATGTCATGGACTACAAAAGAGATATCGATAGTAGATGGCATCCCATAGATTAAATGGATAGAGGAAAAGGTGAACATAATGAATCATATTGAAGAACTACAATATGCAGTGTTGGAAAATTCAAGTATGAATAGACTGATCTGAAGGAACTCGAAAAGAATATACCACAACAATGCAACATTAAGGGAGGGTATCAAATAGGATTGCTACGAAGTAAACACATTCTTATTAAACTAACACAGCAGGAGGACTTTGTGAATCTGATCTCAAAAGGAGCGTGTTACATATACTACAAGGATGGAAATTCTTCTCTAGTGCGTACATTGATATATAATACTAAGTTCAAGGTGAATACTGAAACTACAATGGCTATAGACTGGATCTGTTTTCCCAAACTTATCCCAACCTTTTTTGTTAAAAAATATGTATTTTCATTGGCTTCTTCTATTGGAAAACCTGTATAACTGGACCAAGCCATAATGAATAAATCTAGACCCAGTTGTGCGAGAGCTAAAGTGATTGTTGATCTACTAGCTGATCTTCCTAAAATAGTCAACATGTTAATTAAGAATGAAGCTATAGGGGAGGTGAGGTACAATAAGGTTTCTATTAATTATGACTATGTGCCTAAGAATGGTAATGAATGCAAGGGCATAGTAAGTATGACTGCAAATATAGCTACAATAAAGTACTTCAAATAGAGAAGCAAGAAAATGAGATGTTAATGCAAGATCAGCACACAGACAATTACAACCAACAACAACAAGAAGAAGACAACGGAAAACAAGTACCAGAATGGCCTGCATAACTTAATGTTCATAAGGTCCAAAAAGAAAGGGTAAGAATTTTATCAAGTGGGAGATTTGTAGGGGATCCAGGGCAGTAGAATATGGTGAAGGATCTCAAGAATCACAACTACTAATAAATTTGATCCACTAATTCAAGGGGAAATATAAAAAGAGGATACGAAAGCAACAGGGATAATTACAGTTGAAAAAGATATCCTAAATAAGCCTAAGTCTCCTAAAAGGGAAAGGAAGAAGACTGGAAAGGAGTGGGTATATAAGAATTTTGGTCATCCTTCTTGAGGTTCAAAACTGCAAAAGAAACCACTAGATTAATTTCACATAACATTTATATAATTGCACACAACAAGGCCAAAGAAATAAACAAGGAGGATATGTTAAATTCACAAGAAGATTTAGCAGGGTAGGGTATGTACATCATTATTGAAAGGGGTCAGGACAAAAATCAAAAGGCTCAAGAGCAGGAAAAAGGTAGCAATTAGAGTAGTCATTGTAGACAGAGACAATTACAAAATAATGCAGAACATAACAGAGGGGTTCTAGTAGAAAATAATAAAAAAAAAATTAATATTTATTCCCACAATTGGGAATATTAGTTAAAATTGATGCAAAGGGAAAGAGATTCCCAAACAGAGTTCTCCATGAAATAATTACACATAACATTAAAGAATCAGAAGGTTTGGAGATGCAAGAGGAAACACATTTGGAGAATATTTTGACAAAGAAAAAAAAGGAATATTTTTTAGAGTACATATCAAATAATACAGACTTATCACCAAGGGTAATGTAGGCATCAACAAGCGAAAGAAAGTATGGTGATAGGGAGAGTGCTAAACCTATTAGAATTCAGCCCAAGAGAAATAAATCCATGAGCAAAATGATGAAAGCATTAATTTGGAGCATAAATCAGTGAAATCACAACAAGGATTTCAGAGGGTACAAATTCTCCATAATTATCATAAATTTGCATTTATTTCTTGTTGGAGCCTTTTTAGGATAAGAAACATATTAACAGATACAGAAGAAGATTGGGGATGACATATGTTATGGAAAATATATAATGGAAAGACTTGGATGTTTATCAACCATGATTTTGCAGTCACTCATATTAGCAACACTGAGCAACATATGACTATGAACATTAACAATCCAAACTTACAGTAGTAACATAACAATAGTCTATACTAAATATGAGATTAAGCAAAGACTGACTCTGTATAATCCATTTGGATAATGAAATGAGTGGACCTTGGTTGATAGGAGGGGATTTTAATGTGGTTAAAAATATAGAGGAAAAAATAGGTGGACTGCCTATAGAGGAGGAAGATCATAAAGATTTTGATAATTGAATATCTGTTTGCAATCTTACAGAAGTACATTTTAAAGCTAGTCCATTCATTTGGTGGAATAAACGGGATGGAAGTGATTGCATCTTTGATAGACTGGACAAAATTTTCTTTAATGAAGAAATGAGTAATTGGTTCAATTTTGCTGAAAGTTGAACATCTGCCAAGGAATGGATCTGACCATTCCCCATTATTTTTTTACTTGTGTGGGAGAAACTAATTATCACAAAAAACTTTTTAGGTTTCTAAATTACTGTACTGAAAATTAGGATTTCAAAGAGATAATAAAGCAGAATTGGATTGCAAGTTGCTTAGATAATCCTTTTATCTCTTTTAAAAAAAATATTAAAAGGGTGAAAGTTGCTTTGACTAAGCACAGTAAGGAAACATATGGGAATATTTTCAAACAACTTATTATCAGGGAGGAGAATGCAAGGATTAAAAAAAACTATTTGAAGAGAATCCAAGTTAGAATAACAGAATTGTTCTGCAAAGAGCACAGGTTGAATACAAGAATATCTACAGTATTAAGAAAGCTTCTAACAACAAAAAGCTAGATTTGATTGGTTTGATGGTGGAGATAGAAACATAAGACTTTCACTGTAAAATAAAGGGAAGAAGGAAAAAGTTGACTTTAAAGGCTATTCATAATGAATATGGGGCTTGGTTAGAAAAAGAAGGGGAGATAGCTTTGTTGTTATTGATTTCTATCTGAAGAAATTCACACAAAAGAGGGATGTTATTGATTAAATTTATATGAATACATTCCCATTTAAATCTGAGAGAGGACAACTCTGAGGTGTGCAAAATGCGAATTAGAGGAGGTTAGAAATGCAATCTCTAATGTCAATGGTGATAGTGTTATTGGTCCTGATAGACTAACAGGGGTATTCTGCAGTGTTGTTGGGATATTTTGGGTGATGATATTTTATAAATGGTGAAAGACATCTTTCTAGGTAATTCTTTACCTAAGTTTATCACTCATACAAACTTGTTTCTCTTAACCCAAAAAAAAATATACAGACGTTTTTTAGATTTGAGACCAATTAGTTAAATAACTTCATTGATAAAACCATTTTTAGAAACTTGCATGATAGATTTGAGAATATTCTTCCAAGATTAATCTCAAGTCATCAATCTAGCATTGTGAAGGGCAGAAGCATAATTGAGAATGACTTATTGACATAATAAATTATTAAAGATATTAGAAAGAGGGAAAAGACTAAGGCATATGACAAAGTTTCATGGGTTTTGTTGATGAAAGTGCTACAAAAGTTAGGATTTTCAAACACTATTGTGGATTTGATTTGGAGGTCGATATCAAATAATTGGTTCTCTGTATTGATTAATGTACAATCTTAAGGCTTCTTTTATTATACCAGAGGTGTAAAGCAGGGAGATCCATTATCTCATGCATTATTCATCCTAAAAGATGAGGTATTGTCAAGTCCTCTAAATGATTTATTTGAGGAGAGTCAGTTCATTTGGTATGGATTGCCTAAATAGAGTGCTCAAATTAATCATCTTGCTTATAGGGATGACAATTATTTTTGTATCCTCTAATAAATACTCATTAAAAAGGATCGTAGGGATTTTGCATGATTATGAAATCAATTAGGTCAGATAATTAATAAAGGAAAAAGTGTTTTTTATCTGTATTAGAGTGAGGGACTAAAGTGAGGAAGTTTGTTGAAGAGTGTGCAGGGATTACTTAAGGTTAGTTTTCTTTGGAATACCTGGGTTTTCCTATCACACACATACAAAAAAAAATTACCATGAAGACTTAATCAAGAAGGTAAAGAATAAGTTACAGTCATGGAGAGCCATCATGCTTTCATATAAGGGAAAGGAGGTTCTAATTAATAGTGTTCTACCGAGCATTCCCATATATGTTCTATTAGCTATTAAACCTCCAGATTGTGTTATAAAAGAGATGCACATTATCATTGCAAAGTTTTTTTGTAATAATAAATCATCTGGTAGAAGAAAGAACTAGGTAAAATGGGATAAGGTATGTTTACCTAAAGAGGAAGGTGGTCTAGGCTTTAGATCAATGTTTGATGTTTTAAAGTCTATATATGGTAAACTGTGGTGGAAATTCAGAGAGGCGTCCCTGTGGTCCAACTTCATGTGGAATAAATATTGTGGGAAACAATTCCCTAGTTTGGTTTAATAGAAAGGAGGGTCTCAAATATGGAATAATATGCTAAAACACATGGATGAAATTGAATAGCACCTATGGTGGGAACCTAAGGGAGGCACTTCTAGCATATGGTTTGATAATTAGTCAAACCTAAGACCTTTATATCAGTAGGATACAGAGGTACAAAGATGTCATTCCTTGTCAAATATTGATGTTTTCTTGGGAGAAGAAGTATGGAACTTATCAATACAGTTCTGAATGGGGGTGCATGTTATAGATAGAAGGTGAAAGGGGACATTAATTCAACTATAAGCAAATTCATCAAGAAGAAATTCAGCAAATCAATTCCTAATTATTGGTTAACTACAAATCTAGTCATGAGTACAAGTTGATAAAATAGAGGACACCACCACACGGTTGGGTGAAATACAACACAGATGGTGCTTTAAGAGGATATCCAGAACCAAGTGTAATGACCCTCATGGTGAGTCATTTATGACTTGTTGGAACCGGTAGTTTGGTTCCCTGGTGGCTTGATTGAGAAATATCTCAAATTGCATGTTTTAGAACATAAAACTAAGTACTTGTTGACTAAAGTCAACTTTCCTTCAAGAAAAGATCGAAATTAAATTTTGACAGTTTTATTTGCTTTGAAATATCAAACAAAGTCAATATTGACCTTAAGTTCGTGCTTCGGAGTTCTCATTTGCAACTTGTGAACATTTGTGGATTTTAGTTAACTTTAAGGCCAAATTTGGAGTTTGGGTGATATTTTGATATTCGAAGTGTCGGATTCCGACACTTCCATCAACTCCGTATGATGAATTTAGGCTAGTTTGACCCTAGGTATTCTTCCCAAGGTGTTCATGCTCGATTTGGGTTGTTATGTGGAAAGTTGGAAATTTACTTGTTTTGACTAAGTCTTGGTTGGGGGTCATTTTTTCTCAAAAAACCTCCGATGTGAATTTTATCAATTTCGTTGAGTCTAGAATATGGTTTTCACATAAAAAATATATTTAGTTTGTCAAAATGGGACTCTATTTCGATTTTGAAACTCTGGTTGAAATTTCAGAAATTGATGTTTTTGGCTGGTGCAGCTTTGACAGATTTATCGGAAGGGACCAATAAATCTAAAAAAAATGACCGACGAATCGGTTGGTGCTGATAAAAGTGCCTGACAATGTCAGGGGTTGGGTTTGATAAATCGGTACCTGAGGCCCTCTTTCTTCAGTTTTTCACCCGTTTTGGAAAATTATTTCATCAACTTTTTTCTTTGTTTTCTCTTAAAATTTGGTGAGATTTTTCTTGGAAACTTCCCCAAACTTCATAGAAAAGTTCCTTGAAGATCTCATACGTCATCCTAACCTTCGGTAAGTAATTTCATTCATTGAATTTCATGAAAATTAGAGTTTTCCTCCATTAATGCCCTAGTCTTGGTTTCTTGATTTCATCAATATTATCAAAGGCTATTGAGTAAATTCTTGCTCTTTAAGGATATTATACATCATAGTAACATCTCCTTTTCCAAATTTGACATACAATTCCATAAACATTGAATCTTTAGCCCCTTTAATACTCAATCTTCTTCGGGCAATTCAAGAGTCTTCCCTTAATCGGATTGTGCTCAATTTTGTAGCAAGGGTTCCTGGTAACATTCGAAATCTAGTGGCAAAGTTTATTTTTAGTTCCAACAAGAGGGCCCCACATGCCCGTTTTAGGCTCAATTTTTTGCCCAATCCAGAACTTACATAATTTATACCATTAGACTCTTATTAATATATGAAATAATTTTACGTAAGTTTCAGAGCAATTAGAGTGATTTTGATACCAGCCACAATAACATTTGTGAGTTTACAGCGTTTTATCATTGGACGACAAGTAGGCTCCATAGGGCTATCTCTGGGTTTATAACTTTAATAATTATATTAAATAGCATCCATGGGTTGGGTAGCTAGGTGGTTATAGTGTCCCTATAATGTTCTTTCATCCGTTTTCTCATTTGATATATACTTCGACATCCGAATTTATATGGTGCCCGTGATTTAGGATTTGCCCAATAATACCTATTCGAGCATAGATGATTGTTAGTTCATGTATAAATACTTGTTGATATGTTGTGTATGAATTATACGAGAGGTTGGGCCTTGGGCTCCGATGAGAGTGCATTCGGGCTGGGCCAGTATCACCACATGATTATTGAGCCATGAAGGCTAGAGACTGGTTTTAGTAATAATGACAGATAAGGATGTAAACCAATAAATTATAATATTCTATTAATAATATAAATAAATAAACTTTTAACTACCTTAGACTCGGTATTGTATCGAGCACTCGGTAATACTATTTTTACTTATTTTAGCCCAGAATTTACATCCTGGCATCGAAAATTATTATTTGACTAATTAATGTTGGGACTTAAGACCGACTCCGTTCGGCTGTGAGTACAACCGTTGGCGCTTGAGTATGTCGTCGT
>JBDJHY010130249.1:0-13591 GCA_039654485.1 Withania somnifera
AGTTTCAGGGTGAGCTTGGCGTGCAGCTTGATCCTATTTCTCTTCAGCTTTATGTTTTTGTTCTTCTCCATTGTATATTCGGAGATAGATGGATATTGTATTTTGTCACTTTTGTCGTCTGTCTATTAGTGATTCTTATGACATTGACATCGGGTTTTGGGAACTTGTATTGCATCTTATTTTTTTTTCCGCATATACTGTTGTAGTCCTCCGCTTTGGCTACAGACTACATGGTTTGGTTCTCCTACTGGTAGATAGTAGGTGCCATCATGACTCCGAGAAGTCGGGTCGTGACACTATGTCCGTCTCCCTCTCTCTGTTGTATCTAAAGAGATGCTTTTTATAAGCCTCAACTTTTTGCTTCGGCGGTCAGCTTAAGTGACCACCGTTTGTCATATGCTGGCCTCCATTCTTAGTAGTTTCCTTGACATCATTACCAGGAGGACAGCGGTCCTCCATCTTCGAAAGTAATCTCATATCAACTCTTTGGCATTTATTTCTTCTAATTCAGCTTTTCAGCTTTTGTTCACTTAGTCCAAAATATATGCATTCACCTGAAATACTCACCAAACTAACGTCAGAAATTGACATAATGATGCTAAAAACACACAATTTAACTATGCATTTGGATGTAATGGGTGGTGTTTTGGCCAATCATTAACCCCCCAACTTAATTTGTTGCTTGTCCTTGAGCAAACAAAAGTGATTTTTGTTTTAGGCTCAATTTCATCTTAAGCTTCAAGCAAAAACAAGGTTTGCTACTCTAATTGGTACTAACAGCAAGTCAACCGACATATGAACATTACCTTCAAATATCCTGTGCATTGTCCAAAACAATACAATGGAACACATAAAGTTACTAAGTCACCACAACGAATTTTAAGAGGTGACTCAAAGACACTAGTTCTAAAGCATGTTGAATTGCCTTACTTTTGGAAGATATCAACATAGCCAGTCATTTCCTACTCATATGCCCTCATAACAAAAAAAAGGCCCAAGTTATCCCACATATATACAAGTACACAAGGGACGAATACACAACACTCACACTCATAAAGAATTTCAAATGCAACAGGTATTATACCATAAGCTTTCCCTTATTTTCCTTTATTACTAACTCAAAATTTTTTGGGTTGAGATCCCACAAGGACTATTCAAGGCTTGTAATGTAGGTTTCGAGAAGGGGAGGGTAAGAATTTAACATAATAGTGACTACACACTCCTTGAACACTACTCAAGACTTTTTTCAATCATTCCTCAACCTTGAATGCCAAATATTATTACTTTCATTCTAGCTTCCCCAATTATTGACAATTTTTTTGAGTAAAGGATTTGGTTTTCAGCACCAATGCTTGTTTGAGCATTTACGACTTTTCCATGACTTTTCTATTTAGGAAAACACTTACAAAGCCATCATACTTCCTTTTATTTACCCACATCCCCAACTTAGGCCAGAAGCCTACATTGTCAATTCTAGCATTCAAGAAGAGATGGGTTCAACAGAGGCGTTAATTCAAGAATGGATTGAGGCTTGTAACACGGTTGTCAAAGAAAAAGTCTAAGGACAACTATGCAATGATATGGATAATAAAGTAAAGCAATTAAAAGCTGACAAGTCCCCTATAAGGCAGCGCAGCACTCACTGCAAACCTACTCACCCATAGATCCCCCATCCAGTCTATGAACATACTAAAAAAACAAGCGCAGAAAAGTAACAAACACATGATCGTCATCAGAACCTTACATTCCACTTTCAGAACAACAATAAATCACAATTGGCACATAGTGCCCCGTGCCCCGCAATAGTATTATCCCGCCGGCACGTAGTGCCTCTTTATATCAGTTATATCAAATCAGTAATATCTGCTAGCCGTACTCAGTAAGTCAAGGTGTTCAACGCCAATGTATATGGTAGTATTACCTATGGTCCTCAGTAATCAGTATCATTATGTTTCCACAACTGCTAGTACCATGTGTGTCAAAAAGCTTACTCACTACCATACAACGATAGTCTCAAGTCCCAGTACTGTACTCACTGTCGAATAGAGTCGGTGTCATGTCCCCACATTTATTAGTAAAAATATACTTTCCCGGTGCCAGGAGGTGAAACCTGGACTAAATCAAGTGAAAACAGTATTACCGGATGGTCGATACAATGTCGAGGCTAAAACCGTAAAAGATAATTACTTATATTATTATTATTATTACAGTGTTCTCATTTATTTATTTATACCACTATGAAACTTTATCATCAGATCATCCGATAGGCATCATGGCTCATAAATCAGAAGGTGATACTAACAGAATTGTCAGAATTTAATTTTGTGCTCGTCTTGGAGGAAAGTTGACTTTGGTCAATGAGTACTTAATTTTAGGCTCTAAAAGAAGCAATATGAGATATTTCTCAACCGAGTCGCCAGGGATCTGAACTGTTGGTCCCGGCAAGTCATAAATGAAAGGGAAAACTATTGAAATGCTCTAGAATACAAAATATCGCATATTTATCATAAATTACCATGGGGGTCATTACAACTATCCCTCTCTATGATCATAATCACAAACCTATGCACGCATATCTTATGAAACCTCACATGATACTCTACATTAGACGTCAATCCATGAAGGAGTTGAGTAAACTCTTCCCTCCATCTCTCCATCATAGCGCACTATATGTACTTTGTCACATCTTAATGAAAAATCTCCAAGTCACAAGAGGTGACTTAGATGGCCTACAAGCTATATGACCCCTCCACCATTACTTTGTCATCCCCTATATCTGAAATACAATATAATCAAGTTCATTCATCTCAAGTATACTTAGCTTACATAACCTCTCCTCATATTTGGTGATAAACCCATGTGGATCCATTTTAAGGGTTCTAGGGAACCTCAGTGGATCCAATTAGAGGAATCTACTTAGTAACTTCTGTTTACCTCTATCATAGATTGTTGTGCTGGTTATATTTGAGCAATAGTGGGGATCGGTAAAATCTGACTAGGGGGAGGTACAACAACAGTCAACACTCATGAGCTAGATGCACCCAAAGCTTTCCCCTAAATAGTTTTCTAGGTCCTGTATGATGGCTAGACTCCAAATATACTCAATATTTGTTGTAAAATACCTCTGATATTATCATGAGATCTGGTTCTGGTACGAGTACTACTTGTACTAAACCCTAGCCCCCTAAATACTGAGGTGGTAACTCGGTCGACTATTGGGCTAGAATTGTCTTTGGCTCAACCTCTACCTATGGAACCCTAAATGGTGTAATATATCGTATAGGTGTCATAGTAAGGGCACACCCTTTACCTTGGGGTCAACCTCTAGTACGACCCCTCACTGGAGCCCTAGCTATTATAGTAGACCGCTCACTACCGCCCTTGGTTAACGATCTTGTGCAAGTCATTTATGGTAGAATAAAGATAAATAAATGAGATTTTTAGGGAACCATCTTGGATACAAGAACGATATAGGATTTGATAAGGGAGTTCTATTCCTAGAATGCCATTATAGCCTTCTAAACACAGATAAGAACGTCTTCACATCGGTCCACAAAACTCTAATAGACATTGTCTATTGTACCAAAAATAATAATAGACCTAGGATCTAATACCAGTCAAAACATAATATTTTACTTTATAATGTAACCTACAACTCAACTTTAGATGAATTATTTCTCTTAGCTTGAATGAAAAGTAACAAGACACTATAAACTCGACAAACAAACACTAATAAAGAAAGTAAATAAATATAATGTAGAATAGAAGATGAGTAAAACAACTAAACTAATCAATAAAACAAGCCCATGACCTGTTATTATTTGTATACAGAAGCCTCTAAAATATAGAGAATATAAAGTGTAAAAGTAAAGTATACAAGGTCTTCTCCAAAACACAAAAGATTCCAAAGAGGAGAAGCTGGTAACTCAGATCACTAATATCCCACCAAAACTCTCTAAAAATACAAAAACTGACACAACTAGCAGTGATGGATCGTACTAGGATCTGTACTTGGAAGATGTAGAAGTGTTGTATGAGTACTAACTACCAAAGCGATGAGTACCCATTAGGGACCATAGGATGACTAGGTGCATAAGAAATATAACAATGGTACATAGAAGACCATAAAAGAAATATGTCATATAAAGATAAACAAGTAATAAAGGAAGCTAGCTTACAGATAAGGGGAAAAAAGGTTAAATAACAAGTAAATATTGCTATCGATCAACAACAACACAAGATCACAGATAATAAGAGAAGAGAACACACCAGGGTCCTTACCACAATAACAACTCTAAAATAAGTAAAGGTAAGAAGATTAGGAAAGGGAAGTGTAGAAATAACCTCAATGACAGGATAAGAGGGGATGGATTAGACACAAATAAATCACCAAAGTAGCAAAAATATAACTATTAACTAAATGAATGAGAAATAGTAGATATAAACCAAGGTAAACCTTATCGAGCTCTTGTAAGCAGCGAAAGGTACATATAAGTAAAGATCTCCCTTATGGACCCCAATAGTACTGGAGAGAAAATCCAAAATATGAGTGCAAGGATTAACACAGAAATGATAAGGTAATCCTAATGATGCTCCTTCTTTGGTACATGTAGGTCCAGTATTAAGAACCCATGAAAGGGCTATCGCCATAGAAACCTACTCCCCATGGAAGGGCTATCCCAATATATCCTTACTCCATTATATTTCCCACCATTAGTCACATGCATCCGAGAGGCAGGGTCCTTCAAGGTGCACAGATTGCATACAACTCCCTAATAACACATAATGTCTCATAAATTAGTACCCCACCTTAATCAATGTTTAATAACTAGGTAAAAGGTTAATACTATATACCCAATCCCACGCCGAAACTCCAACTGATAGAAAGGTGTCAGTACCCTATGATACGTGTGTAGGCAGGGCTAAAACAAGAGAAAAATAAAAGTACCGGGTAACTGTCATCGATCGATTCTAAAACAAGTAAGAAAACCCCTTATATAGCATTAATGATAAAAAGCCTATAACCACTTTTATACATATTTAGCCATTAATAGTCGAAAATGGCCCCCTAGGGCCATAGTTCCTAATAAAACAGTGACACTAGGCCCTCAGAGCTAAAAGGTAGTGAAAAGCCATAATATAAACCCTTTAGTATGCACTCGACATGAATACACAATAAGAAACTCTATATCAACCCTACCAGCCATGCACATGCTTAGTCTATATCTATCTCAGCTAATTAGCACAAACCAACCCAAAAACAAGTGAATAACCAAAAAAACAACCCACGCCAATGCATAATACACTTCTATAGTCATACCTAAGGCCACCGTAGGGCCACTTCAAGGTTAATAAGATTGTATTTCTCATAAGCAAACAAAACAAGAAAAAGAAGTGTGTAGAAGAATAGAAGACAAGTGTCAAGGTGTTACGCTAAGAAAACAAACCCAAGGGAAGCTAAATAACATAGTTATATGAATTATACACCCTATGTAAAGATGGGTAATCCATATCCTACTTGGTATTTGATGCAAGTCTCCAAATATGCTACGCTAAGTTAAAAATCCTCTTTGAGTCTCCAAATAACACCCGTTAGAACCCGAATTTTGAATAACTTGATGTATATAATTAATATTCTTTTTCTATCATTTCTCTCATTTAAGTAAGTGTGCATGTTATATATATATATATATACATACATACATACATATTAATGTTCACAATGTACTAATAATAATTAGTAAACAATTTTATAGTCATATTTTATGAACTAGATTAAGGTAGGCTGGCTTTCCACCTCAGCGTGGGGTGGAGGTAGCAAGCCCCGACTACTTTATCTCAATATTTGTATATTCGGATACTGTTTAAGTGTGAAATTAAATTAAATATAATTTTTTAAATATAATTTAATTAATAAAAAATTATTTCTTGTAAAATATACATTATATAATATTAAGTTTTCAAGATAACTATATCAACAATTTTTTTAAAATACTTTTAAATTATAGAACTCTCATAAAATATCATAAATAAATATTTTGTAATGTAAAAATTACTTTATAAATACTTAAAACTTTTTAAAAAGGTAGTAATAATATTTATATATTACTAAGAAATAATTAAAAGTAAAAACTCAAGATTCTCGCTAGCTTTTATGATAAAGCTGACAACTCGAGCTCTAAATCGGAAGCCATCATAAACTTCAATGAACAACTCAGGGAACCAAGCTAAAAGCCCGCCTAACCTAAATTCAACATTCCCAAGCTGATAGGTCCATACATTTTTAACCTGATGCCTTGATCATTAAAAGTGAATAGTGAAACCTTCAACTCCAATAAGCTATTATCCCATCAGACTAAAAAAACTACACTAGAAGCTCGCAGACCCAAACTAAGGGTCATTCCAGGCCAAAGTCTATTCCCTAGAGCTAATTGAACTATGAAACAAGCTTTTATTAGGGATTTTGACTAAAGTCAATGACTTTATAAGTTAATGCTCTATAATAGGAAAAGAATATAAAGACCAATAGAACAACTATGGAGCTAATTATTAATAGTCCCAATAGGTCATAAAAGACCTTAGGTAGCTACATGAAAGATTAAAAATACAAGAAAAGTCTGAGAATACAAACATGACCAAAAGGGTCAATACATAATTGACTACTAAAAAGGAATTTCTACCAAAAAAGTCAGGGAGAAAAAGGTACCTAATGGCTTGAACAACTATGGATACTACATAACATCTCATGCTCGGTCTCCCAAGTAGCCTCTTTTACTAGGCGGTGACTCCCCAAAACCTTCACCATAGGCATCTCTTTATACCTCAACCTCCTAATATATCTGGATAGTATAGTAATTACTCCTCAAAAAAATACATAATTTTATAAAACTAAACTGAATCCCAATGGAAATATGCAACTCATCTAGAATGTAACATTGCACAATAAAAATATAGAACACAGTATGGATGATTGGAAAATCTAGAGGAAAGGCTAATCAATACACAAAATTACCATACCTTTTTTAAATCTAAAAAGTCCAAATATACTTGATGCTAATCTTACCCCATATTCTTAATCTCATAACACCACACATAGGCAACACCCAATGGAATACCCAACACTAAACTCTAAGGTATAACCCTACGAAATGCATAACTCTTCTGCCTAGCCTACATTGTTCAAAGTCTACTTAAATCACACAATGTTAATGAAATATCAAAGAGACTCTATACTCTAAATTATGAAATCAAATCCATCAAACAACCTACAAGTGATCTACATTGCCTACTGTATAATGCCTCAAAATGCACAATTTGGATAGAGTAGCTATTATTATATGATAACTCTTTAAATTCCACATTCTTATACCACAAAATACTAATATTAAGTACACAGGACCTAAACATGTCCTCCAAGACCTGAATAGTTCTCTTGGACTGTCCATTAGTCTTAAGGTGAAATGCTATGCTGAGCTGGACCTCTATAACTATCTTTCACTAAATAGTCCTCAAAAACTTAGATGTGAAATGAGTGCCATAATATGATATGATAGAAATTTGAAATCCATGTAATTTAACAAACTCATAGAGATATTTTGAGTAGACATCTTATTCTACTAGAGGAATTAACTAGAATGTTGTCTGCAGAATTAGTTAGCCTATCAATAATAACACAAACATAGGCATGACCTTTATAAGTATATGGAAACCTTTATATGATGTCCATAGTCAGTTGTTCCCATTTTGATATAGGAATAAGAAGCCACTGCTTCAAATCCCCAGGTCTACCATATTATACTTAATCTGCTAATAGTTCAAAAGCTGAGAAACAACTCTGAAACGTATTTATTCATCCCACCAGTACAACTACCTCAAATCCCTATACATTTTAGTTTCACTCATGTGGATATAATATATGGAGTTGCGAGCCCCATCCATAAACAATTTTATTAAACCACTAAACCTCAAACAAAAAAATAGATGTCAAACCTAAAACCCATCCAAGTCAATAGTAGCCCTACTGGACTCATCACACCACACTTGATCATGAATATAACATAACAACTAATCCTTAAAATAACATTCTGAATATAATAAATCAAAGAAAAATGGGCCTCAATATTTTCTAGAATCCATCTAAAGTCTAACAAATCAAGCCTAACTAGTTGGTTAACAAAATACTTAATGTATATAACCAATGGTCTCACAAAGAATTAAAGAGAAGCCAAACTACCCATGTTAACTTCCTTATGGCTCAAGGCATCTGCCACCATGTTTACCTTTCCTAGCTGGTACGGAATAGTAATGTCATTGTCCTTTAGTAGATTGATCCATCTATGCTGCCTCAAATTAAGATCCCTATAACTCATAATTTACAAATGACTATTATGATCAGTGAAAATTTCATAGTGAACACTATAAGATAATGCTTCTAAATCATAAGCGTGAAGCTATTAATGTGCCATGAATAAACGACACTATTAACGTCAAAAAAAAAAAAAAAGGATTTGTGAGTTCTTAAACATATTTTTGTAAATATTATATGTTTGTTAAAGTGTTTGTAGGTGATCTGATTCCCAAAGAAACAAAATGAAAAATGCTGAATTTTGACAACTCAAAGTCGTACGGCCAACTATACAGAGCGTTCCTTACTAGCATAGGCAGTATGGAGGCTTGTATAAAAAGAGTAGAAATATTTGCATACACACCCCCATAAATACTTGAAACCTACATCAAGGAGTATGGAGTATCATACGGGTCGCGTATCATAGGCACAAACCCCATGACACCCTGTATGAAAGTTTTGAAAGAGGTGGCTGCAGTTCAAAGTAAAGAATTCCTAAATCTACACCATATGGTGCCTGGTACGAGCTATGCCATACCATACAAACCATACTAGTGCTCGTATTCACTTGTGATTATTTTGTAATTTTTTGATTCTAAAGGATTTCTTCAAGTGAGGGTATATGTATCCTTGCATAGACCGTATAGCAAGGCCATAGTCCATGCTCCTGCTCATATGAAATTTTTAGTATTATCAGCAAAATGTAAAAGAATTTGAATTGTACAAGGCGGCACAGACAGAGGCCCATACGGACCATTGTGTAGTAGTAGACTCCGACTAGAATTCCTAGGTAGAAGATAAAAATTGGCAGATTTTATTAAGTGAAGTTGTACAGAGACATATTTAGGTCGTGGCCTAGCCATACCGACCATAACCTTGCTTGTATTACCCTGCCGACCTGAATTCTCCTATTTTCTTAGGATTGGATTTCTGTGCTTATAAATATATGATGTAGGGTTTTATATTCCGGTTAAACACCTTGTATTCATGTTTTAGGGTATTGTTCTTTTACTTTGACCTTGTTTTTCATATATCATTATTCTATGATTCCATTAGTTTCTTACATCTTCATTATTGCAATTTTCCATTAAAACTTTGTAACTATTATTTTTATTATTTATTAATCAAATAATTGTAATAATAGTATGAACATGAGTGTACAAACCACCAAAACTAGGATTATGGAATGATGATAGATTAAAAAAGTAGGGTAAGGTACATAGGTGTTCGTCGAATGATTTGAATGCATGTATGATGTTTTCTTCATTAAGATTACTTTCTTGTGGTTGAAAAAATAGGAATTCCTCTATTTTATGCTTTCTAGGAAAAGGGGTAGAGATTAAGAAAATAAAATAACAACAAAAATTTAGAGATTCAATCTAATTAACCCGAGCTCGAGAAGGAATAGTTAAATCTAAAATTAATAACAAGTATTTGAATTGAGCACACATTAAGATCGAGAGGTTTTTTGTGTGTATAGTCATCTAATAGGGTGTTTGGTGTTTAGGTAAAGTGAACTTGTTGGATTTGACATACCTAGCACTGGGATAGAATACCTAGTACTGAATATCTACGGAGTTAATATGTCATGGGGAACACATTCTTAGTGTATCTATATCACCGAACACAACTCAACACAATCTACAATTAACAGTTATTGCACAACAAATTTAAACAAAAAACTCCCCTTTAATTTACTTCATGTACAACTTTATTTTACAAATACAAATTACAATTGAATAAAGTGATAGTAGATGCAATTCTACAAATTCCTTGTGGGATTGACCAAAAACCTTGGGTATCACAACCCAAAATCCAACTATGATGGAACCTGCCCTAATCCACCTAGACAAGTAAGCCTCATAATATCTGAAAGGGTAAATGCAGAAAAAACTAGAAGAATAGAACGTATAAAATAAAATCCAACTAGAAAACCTCCCAAAATATGGAGTCACAATTTACAAGTCGCTAAATATAAATACAAGTCTAATACAATAATGGTCTAAATGACTCCAAATCTAAATAAAATAAAACTAAGGAATATTATAAATTAAAGTCAATAGTGCATCCTGGACTACAAGAAACTACCTTGGAACTCTTGATAATCAGCCTCGAACTATGATCTGGAGGATACAAATCAAGTTGCTCCGGGATCATGACCTACATAAGTGTAGAACAAAATCAACGGTATGAGTACCATAAATAAACAATGGGAACTCAGAAAATATCCTTGGATGATTCAAAAAGAAAGTGTTGTTGATCACCATTACCTTGACAACCCGACAAAAATCCTCTATAACACCAAGCTACAAAAATTATCATAGCCAATAGTATATAAACAAAAACAAGGCATATGATATAAAAACGATAAAGCTAACTATCCAACATAAAAATGGTAATAATATAGAATCCGATAATGGAATTCTCAACACAAAGTCCCATGTACTATTTTCATAATGAAGTATCAATATAAATAAAATCAAACAATACAAAAAATAACATATCGGTTCGTGCTTCTATAACTACATCACCATGACCATGTCGGAAATTTCAAATCAACCATAGCCTCTCAAATTGTATACCATTATCATGACAATGAAATAAATAACACATCGACCCTATAATTTTATAAGTTAATTCTCTTTTACCTTTCTTTCTCAACTCATATCATGAAAGTGCCAAAATAGCACATCGGCCTTTGCCTTTTTATACATAATCCAAAAAGGTAATAATCATGGGTAATAAATCAATAAGTTCACTTGTGATCATAAGATGAAGTAAATTATCATATCAACCCAACCATATCCACTTAAGAGCATACAACTCAAATAAAGGTCTAAATCATGGTAAGTAAGTCAACAAGGCCCAACATAGGAAAATAATCAAATAAAGTATCACAACAATTTATCCAAGGTCTCTCATTGGTAAAATTTCAAGTATGGAACTAATTTAAGATAAATAATATCTCATGGGCATCATAGAGACAAATAAATTCTTACTCAATTAGAGGAGTCAAATAATCAACCATTTATAACCGTTTTTATTCTTTGGTTTTAACCCTGCATTCCTGACTCTAGTGCTTGATGAATATTCGTTATTCAACCATACCAAAACCCATAAATAATTCTATCAATTGTAAATATTTAGCATATAGAAAATAACCTATGAGGTCCACTTGGCTTAAACCATAAAATCCACTCAAACCGATGACTTTCCCTTGCGTCGAGTCTTCCATTCTTCAAAATCTATTTAAATATGAGCTAAGTATCAAAAAAATACAAACTTTAATACCCATAGTAATATTATCGAAATCATATCCAAAATCACCCTTCAAAAGCAAACACTGAGGGTCAAGAGAATTTTTTAATTTTTTATTAAAAACATATTTTTGATGTTTCAAGGATTATAATTATGAAACTTTATAAAAAAGGAATAGTAATTGATCCTTAAGGTTCAAAAATATACTATCAAGTTTTTTCTAAACAAATCGCAAATTTTATACCTTGAAATCAATTAATTTAATGTTACAATTGAGGAATATTTAATAGGTAATTAAATATTAAATGACTTGGAAACTAACCCACATGATTTTCCCTAAAAAAATATCTTTTAACTACCCTAAGCGATCTCTCTAGGTTGAATATGGAGAAAATAGGAAAATGACATCACTACAGTAATTTAATGACTGATTCACTGGAAAAAGGGGACCTTCAGAATCGTAAAGGTTCCTCATGCAACCAAAATGATTTAAAATCTTAGGCTCACTATAAATATTCCATTTGTTCACGATTGTAAGTCATGTGATCGCGATGACTTGACTAAAGACTTTCATGATTGCGATGCTTTTACACGCAATCGTGATACGCAATATTCCTGAATTAGGTTATCTTGATGCTTCTTTTTGTGATCGTAATGAGTAAAATTTCATGCAACAAAAATTTTTCATGAAAACTGAAATATAATAAAAACCTCGAGATTTATTCAAAATACTACATATCATCCAACCGTGGTATGGGCTGTTGGTACTTGATAGTAAAATTGTTCACCTCCCAATAATCAATACACATCCTTCAAGTGCCATCTTTTTTATGAATAATTATAATGGGAATTTCACATGGAATAAGGCCCTCTTTGATCAACCCCTTTTCAAAAAGTTCTTTCACTTGCCTTTAGAGCTCTTTGGTTTCTTCCAAGTTGCTCCTATATGCCGGCCTATTAGGAATTTGAGATTCCAGATCGATATCAATTTGGTACTCAATACCTCTTAAGGGTTCAAACCCATATGACATCTTCTCCAAGAATAGAGCTTCACATTTCTTTAATAGAGAAAAATCATACTTGAAAAGTGCTAGTAATTTGGTTAATATGCAGTAATAATTGTGTGTTGACAAGTCACACTAGAAATCACCCATTATCAACCCATTTCAAACACTTGTTTGGTTTGTCCACCATGCACACCTTATTTGTTTGGCAAACTTTTGATCCTTGAGGGTCCCACTTCCTTCCCCGACCCTATTACCTTTATTTTCTCCCAGATATTTTTCATAATATGATACTCCTCACACATTTGATAAGGATTCAATGGTGTGAGAACATGCTTTTAAACTTTAAATACAAAGGAGTACTTGTTGGCCCTTCCTTGATAGGCGACATCCCTTTCATATTTTCATCACCTCACAAATCGTAGGTGACATACTAGCACTGGTATAATATAAAATATGATCTCCAGTTGGTACTTAGGAATGCTAAACTTAAGTCTCACTTTATTGAGAACTTCCATTACACCACTCTCATTAAGCCATTGAAGGTTTTAAGGATTAGGATTCTTTCTCATAGGAAGTTGGAAATGTTTAATCGAGGAATGGCTCACCACATTGGTGAAACTCCCACTATCAATAATCAAGTCACAAAATTCATTCATAATATTGCATATAGCATGTTCTCTCCTTGATGAAGCTTTCGGTTTGGAATAGCCCCCATAATTTTCCTTACCACACATTACAAGTTGACATTTACTTACAATTGGTCATCATCATCTTATTATGAATTAGAGGACATAGTATCCTTATTACCCACACAAAGTAAACCTCTCCCTCATAACATCTTCCACATCTTATAGGGATCAATCCTCTTCTTCATATTCTTGTTCATCGTCCATACTTCTTTCACTTGGTTCTTCTTTACTATCTATTTGCTATCCCTATCAGAAGTCCATGATTTCCCTTTATTATTACACTCACTAGAAAT
>JBDJHY010130257.1:0-13591 GCA_039654485.1 Withania somnifera
TATTTTAAATCACCATTTATATCCATATCTGTCATAAAGTATCATCATCATATCATATATCTCAACATTAGCCCTCATGGCTCACATATCAAGCGGTGATACTACTCAACCCTAATGCACTCTCATCGGAGCCATAGCTCGGTCTCTCCGTGTCATGAATGCACAGAGAAGCAGAAAAATATAAGCATATTTCATCTAATTATCATGTTGTAATCACAACCTATGCCCTGCACAGGCAACTGAATAAATGTTAAATCTCGGTCCTGTATCAAACAGGTATCAACATAACCATATCAACAATCAATGGATGAAATGAAGGTATGGGGATACTATACAACCTAGCTACCCATCCTAAGGAAGCTATTCAGTACAACTAGTAAAGCCGAAAACCCAAAATTAGCCCACGAAAACCTACCTGTCGTCCGACGACAAAGCTTGCGAAAATACACAAATTAAACTCTAAGAGAAATCAAATGATCTCCAATCGATATGCAACTTACGCCAAATAATTCTATACGTTAATATGAGTCTAACGACGCTATTTATTCTAAAATCTGGATCGGGCCCAAAATTGGGCCCTAAACGGGCCTAAAACGGGTCTGTAGGGCCCGTTTTCTGAAACTAGAAATAAAATTCACCATGATGTTCCCAACGCTGCCAGGAACTCATGGTTCAAATTTGAGCGCAATCCGAGCTCGCGAAGGCTTCAAAACAGCCCCCAAAGAAAAGCTCAAAAAAGGGGTTAAAAGCCCCCTATTCTTTACGAATTTTAGATGGAATTAACAGAGTATAATTGTTATTATGAACAATATATACACAAATAAAGGAAGAATTCTTACCCAAAAACGAAGAAGAATCGCAGGACAATGATTCTGGATTTTGTTAATCTTGAAAAGTTGATGGGAAGACCTTTTCACGTTAGTAACTAATTTGGGGAAAATATTTTGGCTGAAATAAGAAGAAAGGGGCACTCTTTTACAAAGTGTTATTGGGTGGGTCAAGGCCCAAGATGGTCTTTGGGCCCCATTTCTGAAAATCTAAAGGAAGTAAAAAAATATACTAAGTATGGGATTCAGCTAAACTGGAAAGATTTCTCCAACCGAGCCAAATCGTGCTATATGGCGACTAGGGGGAGGATAAAGAGGACAGCGAGGCGAGTCCGGCGATGTGTCCGCCTCATTGGGTCATCTGGGGTGCCGGGATGGCTTACCGTGCTTCCTGGTTCTGAGATAGCTTACTGGGCTGCCGAGTGCCGAGATGGCTTACCGAGCTGCCGGGTTCCAAGATGGCTTATCGGGCTGCCTAGTACCGAGATGGCTTACCGGGCTGCCGGGTGCCGAGATGGCTTACCGGGCTGCTGGGTGCCGAGATGGCTTACCGGGATGCCTACCGAGATGAAAGAGGATACAAAGGGGAAAAGAAGTCCAAAAGAAGAGAGAGGATGAAGGGGATTCGGCGTCCGGTGTCAGAGTACACCGATACAGAACAATTAGTCCGGTTGCCGAACTGGCTACCTGGGATGCCGAGCTATAGTGTCCGGAGCCTACTGGGATGCCTGGAAGCCTACCTGTCTGCACATACCGGTATGTCTTGCCATAAACTGCCAAGACAGAACAAAACACCCGGGCAGCACACCGCCGTTACGGAGCAAAACTGTCGATATAGAATATAATTCTGCAGAAAAGTGCAAATTTTCTAATTGAGCTACAGAATTGAAACAAAGCCCAAATTTAACAAACTTTATATGTTTTCTGAGTGGAAAACACATTTTGGAATCAATGGAATCAATTAAAATAGCATAGGAGGTCATCTAAATCCAAAAAACCCAGCTGATCAAATCTCCACCAACACCTCAAATCCACAACAGCACTTTAGAAAATTAACCCAACACTCCTCCTAGCCTAAATTCATCATTCCAGATCTGTTGGAAGCATCAGAATTCCAATCCGCCACTCCGTACATTGAGTTTCCACACAAACTCCGCTTTTAGGCTAGAACTTAAACAATTCCGACAAATTAGCCTAGCTTGCAAACGAGACCTCCAAAACTCAAACTTAAGGTCAATCTTTACTTTGTTTGGTATTCCGGAGCTAATGAAACTGTCGAAATCAAATTCCGAGGTCGTCTTGAAGGAAAACTGACTTTGGTAGGCTCTAAAATAGGAAATTTGAGATATTTCTCAATCAAGTCGCCAAGGATCCGAACTATCGGTCCCAGTATTGGGGCAATTAATGAAATGCTCTAAGATGCAAGACATAGCGTATTTGCCATAAATGACCATGAGGGTTATTACAGAACTCTATGGCTCATAAATGAGTTCGTGACAAAGATATCTATTAGGTGTGTGGAATAACTTACACTTTTCCTAAATTACTACTAGTTTTAAAATTTTTATCTATTGCGAAAGTACATTATATGGAATATTTTTTTGTCTTTTATAAAGTTACTTTCTCATTTTAATATATTTAGGTAGGAAAAAATCTAGAATATTGGTGTGAATGCCATCTAACCCTGTGTCACGACCCAAAATTTGGATCACGGTGGTGCTTAGTACCCACCTATATGCAAGACTAAACCTACAACCCGTAGAGACAAGCAGCGGTATATATCACAGCTCACAAATAATACCTAAAACAGTAAATGAAAGAAATAGACAGCAACAACAACATATATATACAACCCTGCCCAAAACATGGTATCGTGGCATATGGAGATACTAATCAGAGTATCCAAAAGAGATATACGCATAAAGAAGACCCTTCAATGACATTGCCAAAAATTGACAAGGTAAAATTACACAAGGACTTCTATGGAAAAAATAAATCAATCTACAATATCTAGAAGACACGATCATCTCGGACGCCAAAGCTCACTATAGTCTCCTTAAAAAAGCAATCTACTCAGCACGATCGCATCATCTCTGATTACCCGTATCGGTATCTCTACCATGAAAATAGTGAAGAAGAGCAATATAAGTACCGAAACATAGGTACCCAGTAGGCATCATTAGCCGACTGGGCTAAAGAAAATTACAACTACAGTTAAAGGCGAGGAAAGTAAAATAGATAAGAGAAGGTAAGCAGTATAAAGCCAACTATACAGCCAGAGCTAGTAACAAGTACAGAATCTAACTATGGATAACAAAAAGGAACATATGGAACCTAAGAAATTAAGTCTATGTATTACTATCAAACAAGATTACAGACTACCACATAATTTTGAGAACCAAACTATAGAAATCGTTTCGGACTCCAACTGATTATAACTAGTACTAAAGCAATAGATAAATGTAAAAGCCACTGAGATGGCATGGATGTAAATAAAGAGAGCGTATAACCCAAAACGCCACCCATAATACCACTGGTTAGAAAAAAAAAGGGAAAAGATACAAAACATACTTGACACCCCACCCCACCCCACCAATAGGCATAAACAATAAAAATAAAAACTCATTATGACTCGCTTTTTAAGCCCGAAAAGCACAAACAATGCGATATAATGGATACATGGGGGTAAGAATAGCATAATTCAGGACATGACCTCTCGAAATAGAAGATCATGCCTCTAACATATTTCTTACGGCTCACTCCCAAGATCGCGCCTCAATAATCAAGATTAGGCTGGTGTTTCAGACTCACGCCTCATAATCAAGATTAGGATTGTGCCTCGCATTATGAAGTAGGACTGTACAGTACAATCCATCTATATCAAGACTGTGCCCACTAATGCAAAAGACAGTACCATGCGATAGTCAAAACTCTATTCCATTACCTTGGCAATAGCACCATACTAATAGGTGGTCATGGCATATATGTACATATAAGTAAGGAAAACATTTTCCAGTTTAAATCCAGTAAACCTCTCCAGTTTTAGTTAACCAACTCCATATTCCATTTACCATTACCCCTGGCCATACCTAGGCCGCACCCGAGCCCATAATGTCTTAATCCACTAACTAAAACACATAAATACAGCACAACAATACAACAGATAGGTCTATAGACACTAGGATCGGCTAAAAGTCACAAAATAAGTACACATCATTCACAGGATCTTAAAATGGCACAACATGACCATTAGGGTCCAAGGCCTCTCTTAGCAAAGCTGGGACACCCATAAGTAGCCCAAATTCCTCTATGGGACTCCCAAAAATAGATAAAGTGAGTACACGTAACAATATGGAGAGGTAGACAACCTAATAACCATCCACACATCTAGACTGACCATATAAGAACCCTAAAATAGTCTAGTCTAAAGAAGGGTAATCCTAGCCTACAACATGTCGGTGCAAGTCCTCAAAATACGGTGAAAAAGCCCGAACTACCGCAAAGTCACCCGTACCATTTCAAAATTATTAAAAACATGCTTTGTAGGTAAATAAATTAAAGAATGAGACCCATATTTCCAAGTGCAACACGAGTCAAAAATCAAACCTAAAACGGATCCGTGGACCTCACAACCTGATAATTAAAAAAAATTAGGAGGTAGACCTCAGCTCAAGGAACACGTGTTTCAAAAATAAGCTCAATTTAACCCCAAACATGTCCTCAATTTCACATGGAAAGTTATGCATTAAGAGAATAAAACTTTCAAGAAGGTGATGAAAGAATCAAGGTCGTAAAACTCACTCGAATTGAGAAGGAAGTCGCAAGGAGTGATTTCCAGTATCTTGAAATCACCACTGCCCACCTAACAACAGGAATTACCATAATTTATCTAAGAGTCTAAAATTCACCATTTAAGCTTCATGCACAAGTTTGGGGGAGAATAAGGGAAGAAAAATCACCTAAAGCAAGGATTTAAAAGCAAGGAACCACTTTCCTAACTCCCCCTAGAAATTAACCACACTTTAGGACAAAAATTAAGTAGACAACTTAGAATTTGGATGATATAAATAAATGGTACAGGTCTAAAAATTTGAGGAAACTTACTTAAATAGGATAGGGCGTGACTCTGGGTGATTGCGCCCAGCCAGCGTGATGATACTAATTATCACGATCTGATTTCGTAGATCATGATGGCACCTATTATACCTCCAGTAAGAGAATCAAACCCTGTAGTCCGAAGTGGTGGACTACAACTTTTAATGTAGAAGAATATCAAAAGTTATATGAAAATATTAAAGTTGCAGAATTAATTTAGAAAAAAACTACCCAAAATCCAGTATTAGTGTCAAATGAACCAACAAGTACAGAATGATAAAACTGAAAAAAACATGGTATCAACATGTCTCCGAAATACAATGGAGATCACTAAAACACAAGGATGAAAAGAAGAAAGATCAATCTGGATGCCATGCTCACCCTTTATCTCCGATGTGAATGGAATCCCAACGAACTACAATCTCTGTATCATGAACGGGAACCTGTACTCAGATCTGCACAAGTACAAGTGTAGTATGAGTACAAGTCGTTGAAGCAACCCATACTCAGTAGGCTTTGAGGGCCCACTGAGCGCATAACAATAATAAGTTCAATAAATAACAAAGTACAAAAAAGGGGTCATATACACAAGTAGTACGATACAGGAAACTAGCGACTCAAATACAAATAAGTGTCACATAGACAGATAGTGCTAGCTATTCACATAGCAGGATCACAGGTAATAGATAAGAACGTATCTGGCATCCTCGTAGCAAAATATGTGAAATATAACTCAATAGATAATGGAATCAAGAAAGATAAGGAGTAAAAAATGGTTGGTATATCAGTAAGCTCAAATGAAAGGATAATGGAACAAATAGAAGTAAAAAGCACCAATCCCACATAACATGAAAAAACAAGTAGCCAACAAGGACAACTATGCAATAGTACAAATATGAAGTAAAACAATTAAACACTAACAAGTCCCCCTGAAAGAACCACAGCGTACACATAAAAAATAGTGCCCCGCAAGAACACACTAAAGAAAACAAGTGCTGAAAAGTAACAAACAAATGATCTTCATAGAACCTCACATCCCACTTAAATAACCACAATGAATCAAAATCAGCACATAGTGCCCTGCAATGATGTTATCCCATCGGCATCTAGTGCCTTATATCAGTATTATCATATCAGAAATATCTGCTAGTCGTACTCGACTGATCAAGGCGTTTAACACTGAAGTAAATGTATGTGAGGTAGTATCACCTATGGTCATCAATAATCATTATCATCATGTCTCCACAACCGTGAGTACCATATGTGTTAAAAAGTTGTACCCACTGCCGCACGACGAAGATTTTAAGTCCCAGCACTGTACTCACTGTCGAACGGAGTTGATCTCAATTCCCACCATTTATTAGTAAAAATAGTTTTATATATACAAGTCCCTGTGCTAGGATGTGAATACTAGACTAAAATAAGTAAAAACAGTATTATCGGGTGCTCGATACCATGACGAGACTAAACCAAAAAAGATAATAATTTATATTATTATTATTGTGTTCTCATATAGATCTTATACTGCCATGAAATTCTATCATCAAATCATCCTCTATGGATCTTTATCATCCATTTATCTACTAGCCATCAAGGCTCATAACCAGAAGGTGATACTACCCAGCCCCAATGCACTCTCATTGGAGCCTTAGGCTCGATCACTTTGTGTCATGAATGCACAACATATCAACAACACATAAGCATAACAACTTATATAATCATGAGATATCCACATCCTATGCCATGAACAGGTATTAATAATCAAATACTAAGTCTCGACGCATATCACTCAGGTGCCAACATATCAATATCAAAATGGAACGGACAAAAGAATAGTACTAGGGTACTATATGACCTAGTTTCCCAACCCAATGATTCTATTCAGTACAATTATTAAAGCTATAAACCCAGAGATAGCCCCACTGAGCCTACCTGTCGTCCGATGACAAAGCTTTACAATATCACGAATCGTACTCAAACTAATATCAAACATGCTCCAAATGATTTAAAGCTTGTGCCAATGAATTCTATATATTATTACGAGTCTAACGGTATAATTTATAATGAATTTAGGATTGCGCCCAAAATTGATCCTAAAATAGGCTGGTGAGGCCCGCTTGCTGAAACCACAAACAACTTCACCACGGAGTTCCTAATGCTGCCAAGAACCGGTGCTCCAAATTTAGGCACAATGCTAACGTGGGAAGGTTTTCGAATCAGCCTAGATAGATTTGATCCAAAAGGGTTTAAAGGTTAGATCTTTACCATTATAATGTTGGAATTATGATGAATCAATGATCTTAGGAGCAATGCACATCGAGTTAATGAAGAATTATACAAAAATCATCAAGTTATGGGATGATTTCATCAACTTCATGATTTTATCCACTAATGGAGGAAAACTAAGAAACAAGGAAGAAGAAGAGAAGGAAAACTCACCTAATTTTGTGTAGAAATCATTGAAGAATGTTGATAATAACTTCCTTAGCCTTCGAATGGTGTTTGAGAAGGGTGTTTGCTTTGGAACAGAGGAGAATTGTATTTTTGTTGTGTAAACACAAAAATAGCTACAGATGGGACTTTAAATAATTGCCAGTCAGATACTGAATCACGATCGTATGGCTAGTTACCGCGATTGCGTAGAGTTATGTCTACTGCATAACAATCACGTGGCTCAGGCTACGATCGCATAAGCTTGAGGTGGTTTGGTATTTGCGATCGCGTGATGCTTTACCTCGATCGCGTAGGCTTACATGACCTGCATCGGTTGTAGGTCCAATTCTGTAACATTTTAGATTCTCGAACAGGGGGTTCGAGGATCAAATAGAGTCTAATTTTGAGAATCCAAATATGTGTACAACATTGAAATGGCATTCTAGACATAACAAAAATTATGAAACTGAATTTCTAGGTCATTACTCAAAATGACCCCTGAAACCAAATAGAGCCAAAAGCACATTTCTCCACCAACACCTCAAAAATACAATGTCAAGTCCGAAAATTATTCCAACACCTCCCCTAGCCTAAATTCATCATTCTAAAGCTACTAGAAGTGTCAAGATTCCTATCCAACACTCCGAACATCGAATTGCCACTCAAGATCCACTTTAGGCTTAAACTTAACTAAAATCCACAATTTCGGACAACTTGCAAAGAAACCTCCAAAACACAAACTTATTGTCAACCTAGACTTTGTTTGGCATTTCAAAGCAAATAGAATTTTTGGAATTTAATTCCGAGTTTGTCTTGAAGGTTGTTGTCTTTGGTCAATGAATACTTAGTTTTTTTCTCTAAAATATAGAATTTGAAATATTTCTCGACCGAGTTTCCAGGCATCCGATCTGTAGGTCCTAGCAAGTCATAAATGACTTAGGGTAACTACCAAAATGCTATGGAATAAAAAAATTCACGTATTTATCATAAATGACCATGAGGGTCAATACAGGTCTGCAGCGCCAGGTCATATAGTCGACAATGATTTCAGGCTCACCTCATTAGTTAGTTAGGGCAGATGGTGGTATGAGTAGTTCTTGTATGATTCAATAGGGCTTGATTTTTAGGCCAGGTAGTTCCCTAGCTGTGGGTGCCTTATTTAGGCTGGTCAGTAGAGTCCCCTAGTGGTTACCCTTTTCTTGATTGGTGGCTTTGGGCAGGGTATTTTCGGTCAGCTACCTGTGATCTCTATTTATGACACAATATTATCTTAATCCCTGCCTAGTTGGCTTATGTTGACCAGGGCCTAATCCTTATTTATTTCTTTCTTTATATGTTCTAGATTGAGTAACCTTACCCTTGTTAATATAATAATGTAGACTGGCCTTAGACCTTTATTTTAGCCTTTTGATGTTGTGGCCCCTCTTTATATGGTTCTTTGGTGGCACCTAGGTCTTGATTTTTATTGGCCAGCTGAGTCTTTTCTGTCATCCTAAGGAGGTGCTTGTGATTCCTTGTTAGGTTGTGATCCTGTGGTTTAAGGTCTGAGTCTCCTTGTTTAGACAGGCCAATCTGAGATTAAGTTCCCTTGCCTTGTCATACCCTAAGTTATGGATATTATTCGTAGGGTCCTTGTGTTTCCTATAGTGAGGAGCGAGCATTTTAGTGGTAGATCCTAGTAAGAGATTTAGGTTGTAGATGATGTATGATAGCGGACTTGAGCCTTCTATTGACAGGTGCCTTTAGTAGTTATTTTGGGCATGGATAGTTTACATTATTTTCCCTAGATACAAGAATGTAATAATTTGATTATATCCTGGTTATGGTCGATGAATATAGGAAAGTTGAGGTAGCTCCTTAGACCTTTGCCAATTGAGATTTTTCTTACACATGTCAGGAAGTTACTCCATTGGGGGTGCATATTAGCATTGCAGGTCTGCATTTTCTTCATTCTTTGTGGTAGATGCCAGTTATCCTATGGTGACCTTTACCAACCAAAGATGTTCGGTAGCTCTAGGTTATGACCCGCTCTATCCGTTACTTTCATCTATTTGTTTTAGAGGAACTAGAGTGAATATTCTTATGATTGAATGACTTGTTCTTCCTCTAATTTCAAAAAAATTATACTTATCCATCACCATGTCAGGGTTAAATGGGGTTGGTTGTTATCTCTTGGGTTCCCTCGGTCATATTTTCTTGTGGTTAGTCTTTGTACCCTCAAGCATATAACTATTCTAATAGGCGATAGTGCTCCTTTAGTGGTCGATCTAGGTTGTAGTATCCCATAGGATTTTGTATGCCCAGTTATGTGATTTTGGTCCTAGTAAGTTAATGTGGTCATGCAGGCTTGATCCTCGTGACTGGATATTGATGTGGTTTTGGCTATTATTTGTTATGTTTGGACCAGTGATTGGTTTATTTCAGTTTATGATCAAGTTCTATTACTGTGTTTTTTGTATGAAAGTCAGGAGGCTTTCAGGTTCTGAGTTACGGAGATTAACTATAGAAAGTTACAAGTAGATAAAGTTCATCTCTATTCTCAGTTTGTGACATCACTGATCTTTGGATATTTTTCTTTTAGATAGAGTGATGGATTGGCCCGTGACACTGTTTGATATAAGATAATAGAAGCTGAGCTTACAGTTATGATTAAGGTTACTATAAATGTGTGGGTAGTATGACAGAGTATCTTGAGGTGATCAATTCCTTGTGTTTCAAATGCCTTTTGGGTTGATTCTCTGTTGATAGACTAATTTTGATGATCGGGATTCATCTAGTAACTGTAGTTTTTATTACAGGCCAAGAGTTGTGTTGTCTTTATAGGTAAGGTCAGTCACTATTTTTGGTACTTGATGTTGTTGGTTAGCCGGCTAGTGCTGTTTTCCTTTTTGTGATGCTGTTAGTTGATTATAATAAAGGATATCGTAGTCTTGGGATCTCTTTTATAGAGTTTTTGTTTGGTTTATGACAGTATATTATAGATAGGAATTATTTCTTACAACTCCAGAATTCATGATTTGACCAGATACTCCATACCTCTTGGCATAAAAGAGATGTGTAGAGGGTTTTGTTACCTTTACGTTCATGGGTTTTGTTGCTTTTGTGAAGTCCTGTTTTTATTTTTGCAGAAAGAGGCAACTGATTCACTTTCTTATTTTCTAGGGACAGTACATTACTTATTTTCCATACAAAGTATGATAGCCATGAGTATTTGGACACCTCAGGATATCTCGCGAGCTTGTATCTTCGATCATGGTAAGAGTTGAGGTTGAGATTTTTCAGCGATGTAGCTTGATATGATGAAAATTGCTATTTTAGTGTTTATATATTGTCCTTCGAGGTTTTGTTTCTCAATTCTTGTCTGCTAGCATGTGAGGTTCGAGCATCGCAGTCCAGGTGGTGTGTTGCAGCGACTCCCTATTCATGAGTAGGAGTAGGAGAAACTTATCATTAATTTTGTTTCTTGACCCCTTATACTTCCATGGGTCATGATTGTAGAAGGATCATCATGGATCAGTTGACCAAACCCACTCACCCTCTATGAATTTCATCTTTTAAGGGTTCCTAGTGACTCATTGCCTTTAATGTTAGGGAGATTATATTTCCTCATGGGGTGCCAACTTCTATTATATCAGATAGGAGTGTGTGGTTTCCTTCATGGTTCTGGAGGACTTTACAGCTTGAAATGGGTGCAGAGGTTGCTTTGGGTACAACTTTTCACCCACGAACAGACGGGTAGTCTGAGCGGACCACCCTGGTACTCTAGGAAGTATTTCAGGATTGTATTTTAATAGCAGTGGTATATGGGATCACCATTTAGCTTTAGAAGAGTTCTCATATAGTTATAGATGTCATTTTGAGCATTCAGATGTTACCACTCAAGGCGTTGTACGATTTATATTACAAATCACTAATTGACGGGTACAGTAGTGTTATGATTCGACCTCATACTTCTTATTTGATTCAAGATACGTCATAGAGAATCAAACCGACCCAGGTTAGGTTTTGGAAAGTACAGAGTATACAGAGGGGCTACACAGATTATAAACCTCTTTTCTTGAGGTTAATACCAGAGACTTGATGATTGTAGGGCATAATTGAGGCCATATGAGATCATGGAGTAGATCAACAGGGTTGCCTAGAGATTGGACTTACTTTAGAGTTAGTGTAAGTACACCTTATTCCAACCATATCTATGTGCCTAATTATTATATATACCATATTCATCCCGTACGTTTTGTTATGACTGTGTAGTTTGTATCGAACACCTTTAGGTAGTTATTGATTGAAGAATCATATGAATGTTGCACTCTTGTTATTTTAAACTTTTGGTACTCCTTCCTTCTTAACTTTCACAGAAAAAGTTTCTTTAGTGGTGGATATTGTAATGTCCCTTAGGTCTATTTTCGTTATTCCCATGATTTCTCTGCATTTAGAGCTTTCTTGTAACTGCCCCAAGTCATTTGTTACTTGCTGGGAAGTTTAATAGTTTAATCCCTTTATAATATAGTTTCGTCAGGCCTTACTTAGCTTATAAGATCCCAAAATGACTTTTCATTAATTTTGTTGAGTTTATAATATAATTTACAGTAAGATCACGTATATGGATGGTCGAAATCAGACTCTATTTCCATCTTATGTGTTTTTCTGAAACTTTCTGAAAATCTTTCAAAAAAGAGCCACAGTGGTCGATTTATCATCCAAGTGATCGATAAATCGGCTAATAGACCGACAAATCATCTAGTGTTGATAAATCAACCTAAATGACCAATTTACCGATAAGTAGTGGGCTTATATATATCTCATTCATCGCGGACTTTCTGCAATTTTCCCCTAAATTCTCTTATATTTTCCACCATTTCAGAGCTAAATAAGCTCAACTAATGGTCCATATAAAGGTTTCAACCCATAGATCCGTTCTGTGATTTTACTATCAGTTCTACTTGGTAATTTCTTATTTTTTATTTAGTTGCAAAGTTTTCTATAATATATAAACTTCCCAAGCTTTCTTCTTCATTTTCTACCGTGGATTTGAGCCTTATTTTGTACCACATGATGTATGACTTGTTCTCTACATGTTGGTATAAATATTTTATTTTTTTTTAGCTATTAGGATTTTTGAAACTATTCTTAGTCGAATTTTGACCATGTTATTAATATAACAACATGGGTCCTTTTTTTACTCCTCTTGACTTGTTGATTATAGTTTTTACTAAATTTATGCTGTGTCGAGATCGTATGTAGTTCTTTGCTTCTCTCAGTGCAACTTTTGAGGTTTCCTCTATCACCAGATAGGATTTACTTTCTTCTAATTAGGTATAGTGTAGTACATGTATGGTAAAGCGTCAACTTAGGGATGGAATTACTAGTTCAGCCTATGGCCTACTTAGATGGCTTGTAAATTGATTAATTGCCCTGGGTCTATATTTGTCTACCCAGGTGTTCAACACCGAAACTGGAACATAGTATGGTTAGGGGAGGAGTATAACTTTGGTGTGTATTTCTTATACATTGATTTGGATGTATGTTTGTTGGGAGGGGATTATACTAATGATTAGAGGTTAGTAGCTATCTCCTAATTTAGCTTGGTGGCTTTAATGCCCATCTAGGTAGGCTGCTTATTCTCTATGCTACCTGAGGTGTTGCATATGATTACTGTGTGTGTGGAAACTTTGCCATAGATATTTGAATGTGGCTTCACCCAATAGTATTAGCCCTATGTGATGACATTGTACCGAGAAGATATGCCTTTGATGGTTATTTAGCAGCCTATGTGATGATATTTTTCCTTATCTTGGTGCAAGCCTCGGAGTGAGTTATATTGGACTGAGCAATGATAACTCCATGTTTTCCCCTATATGGGAGTGGACTTGGACCTTAACAAGCATCCTATGGTAAGTTGTGGCATCTTTTGGGCAATTACTTGTGGCTCGAGGCCATAGTTAGGCTAGGAGAAGATGTACCTTGTGACTAAGGCTTGGCAGCTATCCTATGGATTCTAGTTAGAAGCCTTAGACAATTTTATCCTATTAATTGTTCTATGTAGCAAAAATGCATTAATCGTTTTAAATGGTAACTTGATTTTGATTGAGTAATAACTGGAAATTGGTCTAATATATACTTATATCTTCCAGGATTATGCTCATTGATCTTAGGATGTTTTACCTACTGTAAAGCCACTTAACCCATATTAATTAGCTTTGTTTTGAGGATAATTGTATAGTATGTGATGGTTT
>JBDJHY010130302.1:0-13589 GCA_039654485.1 Withania somnifera
ACCTAAACTGGTCAAGTCAGGGCAGTGGTATATTTTAGGAGTAGTATCAGCAACAAAAGGATTAGGATGAAAGACCCAGTCCCACAACTATGTTGCCAATCATAGGACGTATGTTATGGACCAATGAGAGCCTACTTGAAAGTACTAGATGGATCCACTAAGTTACTGACAGTTACTATATTTGTGGTAGGGTATAGTGTACCCATTAGTGGGACGCAGATTGAATTCCATATCTGTTTACATGGTCTTATATGTCAGTTATAGAACCCCCTATAGTGTCACGAATTAATATTTGGAAGTTTTGCTTTTACTAAAGAATGAGTTTTACAGCTTGATTTAAATGAACTGTCCAATATTTAATTATTGAAATTCGGTAAGGTCACTGTTTCTTGATCATGCATTACATAGAGTATTCATGTTACTTACCTATTTATTTATTGCATGTTGATTACTGCCTATTCATGTTACCGACCACTTACTCAATATATTCAAATGCACTGATCGCATATTTTCTTGCGCTACATGTATTTCACATATGTAGGCTCAGCTAGCCATCCTCAAGCTTGCCGTGTACCGAATCTACTACTCTTAGCTGCTTAGAGTTTGGTGAGTTCCCATATATCGGGGACCATTTTACTTAATGGGATTATTGGTTTCATGAGAACTTTGGTAGTAAGCTATTGACTATTTTTTTTTATTCTAAGGTTAGCAAGAGACTTGACCTAACAACCTAGTACTTCATTAGTCTAGAGGCTTTCAGACACATTAATATTATAATGTTGAATTTGGAGTTTTATATTTATTTCAACAGTATTTTCTTTTATTCTTGTGAGGTATCCATCACAATTATACATATTTATTTATTGATTGCCTCCATTGAGAGTGAATGTTTAGAATTGTGTGGTGAGCTAAGGGTCTGTTCGAGGTTACTGAGGAAACTTAGTATCTAGGGATGCTTTATGGCATCCTGGGGGTGACTCTGGGACATGACAGAGCCTCAGGTTCAAGTGTCCTAGGATGTATAAAAGCCGATATAAGGTAGAGTCTCTTTTATGGGTATGAATCACGACACACTTATAACTGAGGGGCTACTAAACATTTTGGAAATTTCCCTTTTGTTTCATGTCATATTTCGTGCTTTGGCGTTTAACTATAGTACTCTTTTCTAACTCATGCTTTACGTGTTTCATATCATGCCTCCATGCAAGTAACTAGCTTGTCAAACTAGGAACTGTGGCTAACAGAATTAGACTCCGCCAGTTCTCGAGCCACAAAATATTACCAATATCAAGTTTTGCAATATGATGCACTTGATTGCCTAGACTATTATTGCCAAACTCAGCAGCAGACAACAATTCCAGCTATTACACCAGTTGTTCAGGATACGAGTATGGCCAGAGTCAGGGATTTCCTCTGGATGCAACCCCCAGTATTCTATAGTTTTAAGGTAGGAAAGGACCCATAAGAGTTCATTGAGGAGGTAAAGAGGGTTTATGATATCATGAGGGGGACTATGATCGATAGGGTGGATCTGGGCATATACCAGCTAAAAGATGTGGCTCTAGATTGGGATGACTAATGGAAGAAAACTAGGTTGGCAGGTGCAGCCCCTCCTTCTTGGGTTGAATTTGAAAGACCTTTCTTGGGTAGGTTCTTTCCTAGGGAAAAGAGAAGTGAGAAGATGAGACAATTCTGAGTCTAGAGCAGGGATCTATGACAGTTGTTGAATATGGGATAAAGTTTACCCAACTGTCTAAGTATGCCCCAGACATGGTCACTGATATGTAGAATCTTTGGACATATTCGTTTCTCACCTTTCCCCATACTTGATTAAAGAAGGAAGGGTATCTACTTTGCTTACATGGATGTACATGGGTCAATTGATTGTTACTTAGAGCACATATAAAGGGAAAAGGCTAAGATGCGAGAGAATTTCCATAGCAAGAGCGTGAGGAATGGTTCAACAGAGTTTAGTCAGCCTAAGGGTAGTGGAACCCTAAATTGTAGCAGAGTTTTAGGGCTCCTACCCTTTCATCAACCACTGCTCCCACTCAGGGTACTAGACTACCTCAGAGTCAACAAAATAAGTAAGTGAAGTCAACCTCACAAAGTAGTGTGACTGAAGGATGATCTTATTGCACATGTGCTAAGTGTGGTAAACATCATCCTGGAGAGTGCGGATATGTCTAGGGAATTTGTTATGAATATGGTCACCCAAGCCACAAACTTCAGGAGTATCCTTCTAATGGACGTTTTGGATGTGGCAAGCTAGACAACATTCTTAGAGACTTCCACACAACTGGAAAAGATGGGAATAAACCTCAAAATACTTCCTCAACAGCAGTACCAACATATCGCCCAGCTCAACAGGGCACTTTTCCAGCACTGGTGGTTGTCAGCACCAAAACAAGTTGTATGCATTGGGCTCCAAGAAAGAGCAGGAGCAGTCAACCGATGTAGTTACAGGTATGCTAAAGGTTTACGATATTGAGGTGCATACTTTGCTAAGCCTTAGACATATCTTGTCATTTATATCCCCTTTCATTGATAGTCAGTTTGGTGTTTGCCCTAAAATTTATCTTAACCATTCTCTATCTCCACCCAGTTGGTGTTGCTATCATAGATAAAAGAGTCTATTATAATTGCGCAGTGTCAGTCTTAAATAAAATCTTTCCTGCTAATCTTTTTGTGGTGGACATGGGGATTTTGATTTAATCTTTGGCATGGTTTGGCTCTATTTATACTATGCCATGGTAAACTGTAGAACAAGAATTGTTTTTAAGTTTCCTGATACACCTATTTTAAAATGGGAGGGTAATGTGGTTTCTCCTAAAGGTAGGTTTATTTCATACCTTAAGGCTAGGAAAATGATCTCTAAGGGGTGTATCTATTACTTGGTTCGAGTCAAGGATTCTGAGTCCAAAATTCCTAATATTTAGTCAGTCCAGTTGTTAGAGAATTGCTTTATGTCTTTCCTGAGGATCTACCTGGAGTCCCTCTTAATAGTGAAATAGACTTTGGAATAGACCTCGTTACACACACTCAACACATTTTCGTTCCACCATATAAAATGGCACTAACCGAGTTTAGAGAGCTCAAAGAATAATTAGCTGATCTTTTGGATAAGAGGTTCATTCGCCCTAGTTGTGTCTCCCTGGGTGCCCCTATTTTATTGGTGCATAAGAAAGACAGGTCACTCCGTTGTGCATAGATTATCATCAATTGAACAAAGTCATAATCAAGAACAAATATCCTCTCCCAAGGATTGATGACTTGTTCGATCAGTTGCAAGGTGCCACTCACTTCTCTAAAATTGACCTTTGCTCTGGATATCATCAACTTAAGGTTAGAGAGTCAGACATTCCCAAAACAGCTTTCATAACCCGTTACACCCATTTTGAATTTGTGGTCATATCTTTTAGTTTGACTAATGCTCCCGCGGTAGTCATGGACCTCATGAACAACGTGTTTAATAAATACTTGGACCTTTTCGTGAGAGTCTTTATTAATAATATTCTAATTTACTCCAGAAGCGAGGAAAAACATGAAAACCAGCTTAGAATTGTCCTTCAAACCCTTCGAGACTCAACTCGATGCCAACTTCTCCAATTGTGAATTGTGGTTGAACTCAGTTGAATTCCTAGTCCATGTCGTCTCTAGTGAGGGTAATCATGTGGACTCACAGAAAATCAAAGTTATTAAGAATTGGCTCAGACCCACATCTCTGTCATATATCCGCATTTCTTGGGTTTAGCAGGGTATATTCATAGATTCGTCAAGGGTTTCTCCTTTATATCCTCCCATTGACTAAGATGACTTAAAATAAGGTTAAGTTTGAATGCTTAGACCAGTGTGAGAAAAGTTTCCAAATGTTGAAACCCTAGTTGATCACAGTCCCTGTTTTGACTTTGTTAGAGCGTTTCAGAAGGTTTTGTGGTATATTGTGATGCCTAGCATTTTGGTTTGAGTTGTATATTGATGCAGCATAGTAAGGTAGTAGCTTATGCTTCTCGGCAGCTAAAGGTTCATGAGCAGAACTATCCCACTCATGACCTTGAGTTGGTAGGTGTTGTTTTTGCCTTAAAATTCTGGAGATATTTTCTTTATGAGGTGCATGTTGATGTTTTTACTGATCATAAAAGTCTATAGTATATATTTGAGTAGAAGGATTTAAATCTCCATCCAATAAGGTGGTTAGAGTTGTTAAAAGATTATGATATGACATTCATGCATCATCCGGGTAAGGCCAATATGGTAGTTGATGCCCTTAGTAGATTGTGTATGGGGAGTGCGACACATATTAATGAGGAGAAGAGGGAGTTAGTTAGGGAGGTGCATAGGATTGCACACCTTGGGGTTAGGTTGGTTGATGAAGAGGATGGTAGGATATTGTTTCTAAATACATCAGAGTCTTCTCTAATAGTGGAGGTGAAAGAAAAGCAGGATAGAGATCCGTTCTTGCTTAAGTTGAAAGGTGGAGTTCGATGGTAGGCAAAAAGGAAATTTTTTCTACAAATGGGGAGATGGTGTGTTAAGGTCTGAGGGTGGATTATGTGTACCAAATGTTGATGGCTTAAGGTAAAGGATCTTGTCCAAGGCTCATATATAGGGGTGCTACCAATATGTACAAGGATTTAAAGGAAGTATATTAGTGGGAAGGGATGAAAGAGGACATAGCTGAGTTTGTGGTAGGTGTACGAATTGTCAACAAGTGAAAGTTGAACACTAAAAGCCGACAAATAAGATGCATAAATTTAAAATTCCATCCTGAAAGTGGGAAGTCATAAATATGGATTTTGTTACTAGTTTGCTGAGGACTAAGAGGCATTATGACTCTATATGTGTTATTGTGAAAAGGTTGACCAAATCATCCCGTTTCCTACCTGTTCTAGTTTCTTAGTAGAGGATTATGGTAGGTTATATCGTCGACAGATTGTTCTCCTGCATGGTATGCCTTTGTCTATTATTTCAAATAGGGGTACTCAGTTCACTTCGTATTTCTGCCAGTTCACTTTAAATCCCATTTTATTAAAGGAATTTTTGGTCATTCCTCACTCTTTAAAGAATAGCACTATGATGTTTTAGGCTATGAAATTTATAATATAAAAACCTAAACTTCATTATACCTCTCATTTTCACAAACTCTTAGACAAGAAATAAATAATCGATCTTTCTTCTCTCAAGACTAGGGCTAGGGTTCTAGGAAAGGATTTCAAAGTTCAAGACTTCTTCTCAAATTCAAGCAGTAAAGTTTTCAATTCCAGGTATGCAGGTTTATGAACAAGTGGATCCTTCCACCCTTGTATGCCAACCTTAGTTTCTATTATAACTGATCTTGCTAGGATCATTTAACTCTAATTCCATGTAAATTCTTTAGTCTATGTTCCAACTGTTATCACTGATCTATTTCTGCATGTTCTATATCAATTTTACCATGATTTACGTTTACAGTAAAATGTTTGCAAGATTTGGATAAATTGTGTACCCTACTTATTCAACTTGGTAGTTTAGCCTATGATATGAATAATTGAGATTTTGAGCAGAATTATGTGATTTTATAAGTCAAGTTAATGTTTGTTTAAAGTTTGGACCCAGTTATGATTTCACTAAAATAAGAAAATTTGATGAAGTTTTCCAAAGACGCTAAAACATATTACTTGGTCAGTTTTTTTTACCTAAATTGGTTTAAACTGGTCAAGCCAGGAGCAGTGATATGTTTTGGGAGTAGTATCAGCACCAAGGGGATTAGGTTGAAAGAAAGAGTCCTATAAATATATTGCGAACTATAGGACGATATGTTATGGCCTAATGAGGGCCTACTTGAAAGTACTAGATAGATCCACTAGGTTATTGACAAGTACTATAGCTATGGCAGGGTATAATGCACTCATTATAGGGACACAAACTAAATTTCATATCTGCCCACATGTCTTATATTCGATTATAGAACCTTCCACAGTGTCATGAGTTAATATTTGAAAGTTTTACTTTTATTAAAGAATGAGTTTTACTACTTGATTTGATTGAACTGTCTAATATTTAACTATTGAAATTCGGTAAGGTTACTGTTACTTGATCATGCGTTGCATAGTTTATTCATGTTACTTACTTTTTTACTTTTAGTATGTTGATTACTGCCTATCCATGTTACCTTACCGCTTACTCAGTAATTCAAACGTACTGATCATATATTTTCTTGCGCTGCATGTATTTCATATATGTAGGCTCAGCTAACCATCCTTACGCTTGCGGTTGATTGGATCTACTATTGTTAGCTGCTTAGAGTTTGGTGAGTTCCCATGGATCTGGGACTATTTTACTTAATTGGATCATTGGCTTCATTAGAACTTGGTAGTAGGCTATTAACTATTTATTTACCTTCATTCTAAGGTTAGCTAGGGACTTGTCCTAGCAACCTAATACTTCATTAGTCTAGAGGCTTTCGGACACATTGATATTATAATGTTGAATTTGGAGTTTTATATTTATTTCAACAATATTTTTTTTAATTCTTGTGAGGTATCCATTACAGTTATACACACACACACAAATATATATAGGATAGGATTGTGCGCGCTGAGCCCTTCAGGTATATATATATATATATATATATTGCCTCCGCTGAGAGTGAATGTTTAGAATTGTGTGATGAGCCAAGGGTCCATTCGAGACCATTGAAACAAATTAGTGTCTAAGGATATGTTGTGGCGTCCAGGGGGTGACTCCGAGGCGTTACAATCGATGTTATGGATTCTTCACCCATTTGCTTGCTAAATTTATTTCGAAATCTAAAATCGACGGGAACAATCTCGGCGATGTCAATTTTAAAATTGGAGGTGTTTCACTTTTTCTTGCCCTTAGAAATACCATAAGCGGGGGGTGCATTTTTCCTTTAGTTATAGTGAAGGTCTAGTCTGTAGCAGAAGAAAACAGTGGAAAAATCGTTATTTGAGATTCAGAAAAAGAATAAATTAGGGAAAGGATCTAGGCGAAGCAACGCCTTGGAAAAAGCCGACACAAAAACGGAACATGTGTGAGCAAAACTCTTTGATAGAAAAGGAACTTGTTATGCGCAGTCACGTCGAAAAACAATTTAGTGTAGGGTTGTTGTGCGAATGCGGATCATTTCTTTTCTGTTCCTTGATCGCAACAAGATGCTACACTCGCAAGATGGAGGAACTATTTGTATGGGGGGGAAGAGTAATTTAGGATTTTCAGTTTGGACAACACTGGACTGGACGTAAATCGAAACCGACCCACGAAACCATCATCTCGAAGGATGACTATGGAACGATTGAGAAGTCGAACTCGAGTGAAAGATAAAGACGCTTGATGCCAGCATGAGATGGAGGATTACAAGCTGTCAGACAAATAAAAAGACATGGTGTTAGGGATTTTAGAGGAGCCAGCTGGTATTAGTGATGAAGCGTCTGACACACACTAAGGAATAAGGTGTGACCCAACAATTTCAAGACAAGTGAAAATGTTTCGTTGGCTGGAGGGAGTCCTATTACCCTATAAATAAACACCATCTCTCTATTATAGAGAATCAACTCATATCCCTTAAGCATTAGAATATAGTAGCTTGCTCCTCAAATATTAGTGTCTTCATTAGCTTACTGTTATTCATTCACATTGTACTGATCGGGTTCGAACACTCTAGCACATGACTAATAAAAATTAACCTTCGTTCGCAAATTAAGATTTGCTCCTAGTCTCTATTGTTTGAAATATTTTATGTTTTAGTTACGCTATTATTTCATTATCATTATTTTATTATTAGATCAAAATTAACATGATAAGACGTAGTCTTAATTCACGTACAAATTTAATTATACCAAAATAATAATAAACAAATAATATATATATATATATATATATATATATATAATTTCATCAGTTCAAAAGGGTACAAAGTTCAAACAGGTACAAATAAAAACAAAAGGCACAACTACTTAGAATGACGACAGCTATGCAGTGAGTCACATAATCTGCGGCTATTGGTACTTGAAATGTGCCATCGCCGGCTAATCTATTGTTTGTTTTCCTATCCTCCTACTAGACTCTCTCTTTTGAATTGGTCAGTCAGCTAATTTCCATTTTTACTCCTTTATCCTCTGGCGCTCCAATTATTTACTTCTTTCCTTTTTCGCCATAACAACTTTTCCATCTAAATTTTACTGTCAATCTTGGTAACTTCTAATTCACACAAAATTTATTTTAAATAGATAAGTTTCATGTTTAACTCTATTTACTTATAAATACCTATACCTATAACTTTTATTTTAATTTATTTTTTACAAATTTTTAATCTATTTTTTCGGTAATTTTAATTTTCTATATGAAATATATATAATATTATAAAATTAATTAATATCCTAACTATTTCAATTTATAATTATAAGATTTAATAATTCTACATTATATTCTGTTCCAAGTGGAAATCAAATAAAAAGAAAGAATTATTAAGTTTTTTTGTTAGTTAATTGATATTCTTAATCTAAATTCCTATAAAATTATCTGCGGTAAATACACTGTATTAAAAATAAAATAGCTGCATTTGTTACCAAACGACTAGCTAAATGAAACGTACGGTACAAAATACCGCTAGTAGCATTACAAAATAGGATCTTACACGTGTCTATGACAAGCGTGGAGTAGAGAATAAACAAAGTACTACTCACTCCATTTAATTTTACTTATTCAGTTTAATAAGAAAATTATGATTTATATTTTTACCATGTTATTTATATTTATAATTATTTAATATTAAATTTTAAAAAATAAAAAATAAATTAAAATGAACGGAGGGGATGGGAGTAGAACAACAACTCTCTCTTCTCCGAATAAAACAGCCGTCTAAAAAAGATAAAATAAAAAAGCTGGCAATCAACATCTCTAAACGGCTTTTGTGTACGTTAAAGCCGTCGTGCCACGTAACACTCCCCCTCCTCCCACTCTTTATCGCTTGGGCGGCGCCTTCTCTCATCCAGTCAAATCCCTTGATGACCGCGCCCCCTTGGCCTATCTCCCCTCCATTCTATAAGCAACCTCCTCATGGTGCAAACACAAACCATCCTTTATTTTTTTCCTAGTGTGTTTGTTGGGGGGAGGTAAAAAAATGGCTGTCAAAGACGCCACTAAGGCTAGTAATGGAGGTGGTAATGGGAAGGTGAATGGAGTTAAAGAGGTACACTATAGAGGTGTAAGAAAGAGGCCATGGGGTCGTTATGCTGCTGAGATCCGTGACCCTGGTAAAAAGAGTAGGGTTTGGTTGGGTACTTTTGATACAGCGGAAGAAGCAGCGAAAGCGTACGATGCTGCTGCTAGGGAGTTTAGGGGATCCAAAGCTAAGACAAACTTTCCTTTTCCATCGGAGAATCAGAGCCCGAGTTATAGCAGTACTGTGGAGTCATCTAGTGGAGAAACGGGTGTTCACGTGCCGGTTGAGCTGGATCTCACGCGCCGCCTTGGTGTGGTTACTGATAATGGCGGGCTTGCTTTTCATCAGCAACCGACTGTGGCTGTTCTGCCAAATGGTCAGCCGGTTTTGCTTTTTGATTCTTTGTGGAGGCCTCAGTTGCTTTACCAGGTAGCGCCGGGGGCGATGGAGTTTGCCGGAGTCGGTTCGGATTCGTCTTCCATTGTGGAAGAGAATCAGTATGTTGGGAAAAAAGGACTTGATCTGGACCTTAACCTTGCGCCACCCATGGAAGTTTAATTTGATGAGGATGATAATTACATGTAATTTTGTGAGATGATGATGATTAGAGTGGCTTAACTAATGGCTGAAAATTGTATATAATCTAAAAGATCCTTTTTTTTTCAGCTGAGGGGGTTGTTTCGATGTTTCTCAGAATCCTTTCCAGGCATTTTGATTAATGAGAAAATTGGTGTTTTCTCCTTTTATAAATCGTATTCATCTTTAATATAACCCCTACTGATGATGGTCTTAAACAAACTATTGTGCATTTCTCTAATTTGTTTTATTTCCTACCAAAGTTTTGAGAAGAAATACCTAATTCCTGCCGGCCAAATGGATGCCAAATCTTAAAATAGAATCAAAGATTTGCGTTCTAATGTTTGGTCCTAGAGTAAAAATTGCAAAAGTCACTTCCTTTGATCCACAGATTCATTCATTGTTTGTGGGGTTATAATGTCAAAGCAATTGTGATTCTTTTTAATGTGGTGTCTGGCCAGCTGTAAGATTAATAGAGTAATTGTTGTTAAAATATGATTAGAAGATTTGAAAGCGGCACTGTAACAGGCGTCCATTCTGCATTGTGAAGTTGCTCCACGAATCTGCCGGCAAGAAAGATAGTTCAAACAGAGTGAATTTTCTAAAATATTAATTCTAGGAGAATGCTCTTTTATCTACCTCGTTCGGTAGATTATTTTATTATAAAATTGATTTTAAATTTTACTTCAAAGTTAATAATTTTTATTTCTCGTATCAAAACGTCTCCTATGTTAATACTAGTACCAAACGGGAAATATCCCTTAATTAATTTATGGCTGCTACTTAATTTTTTTAACTCTTACCAAAAAAAAAAAAAAAGAAAGTTCATTATTAAAATGGATGAAAAAGAAAAAGAAAAAGAAATATCTAGACGAATATTAAAAGAAAAAAAGGAAACAAGTGACCGACGGGGGGAGATAAGGCAGACAGAATATGCGGCCCATCCTAATTGCAACTGGGAATTCCGTGTGGAAAGAGTACATGTCCTGTCTAAGCTGGACGGCACGTGTACCATTTCTGCCTGCCGTCCATCTTTTATTTATTCTATTGAAAGTTGATTTATTCATAATAGTAATTTAAAAATATTTTTTGATAAAATAAAAAAGTAATATAATTATTTTATTAAATTAAAATACAAAATAATTAAATATCTGAAGCTAGAAATTTTAACTTTTAATGCTTTTGAAAAATCAATTAAACACCCTATGATTTAATTCTCCCGTGTTGAAGTGTATTTTTTTTTTATTTTATGTGATATTATTTAATTTGACATAATGTTTAAAATAAATTAATTATTAAATATTTAAAAATTTAAACTAATTTTAAATATTTATATAATTATAAATTATTTCATAATAAATAAAAAGAGAATTTAATTAAATTATCTCAATATGAAATTTCTAAGACAATTTAAAAAAGATGCACACATAAACTAGAACCAAAAGGACAGCATAATAGAAATTATAAATAATTTAATAAATATAATTATCACCTGAAAAATATATTTGTATCACAAGAAAGAAAATAGTGGATAATTTGTTGGTAAGAAGCAAGAAAGGAGGAGGAGACAGCGGGTTTAAAAGTCCCACGTTGTTGGACTTTGGGACACCGTCGGCCCCACTTCCTTCGCCGCCGGAATTTCTGTACTCTATTTATTTCTTTTCTTTATTTAATTGTTTTGTTCTTATTAAGGATAAGATTTTTAATCTTTATTGCTACAAATATTACACATTCTCTTTTAGAAGTTGAGATTTCGTATTTTCCTTCTACAAACTCTTGCTAAAATTAATTTGTGCTATTTATCTTTATTATTATTATTATTATTATTATATCTCAAATTTTAAGTCATAATAAACACAATGTCATGAAATTAGTATTCCTATTTTAATTTAATGTGATAATTTTTTAATTTATTCTAAAAATAATATATTATATGCTTAAAATAATTTAATTTTAAAAAGAAATTTTGCTGGGATAGATGCAGTCGTTAAGTTTTTAGATTTACTAATTATCACATAAATGTTGCGATTTGAAAAGAAAAAAAAAAAAAAAACGCAGCTGTATACTTCAACCCTCTTCAAAATCTACTTCGTCGTTTAAGACTTAGATTCATAGTACACTTCCAAATCATAGAATATTGGTTTAATTAGTTGGAAGTCATGGGTTGGATTATTAATTAGTTCCTTAATAAAATTTGATTGTTTTCAGCCTAAATACCTAAACAACAAGAAAATATTACTCTTACAGTTAATATTGTCTAATTCTTTCCTTTTCCTTTTTTTTTTTTTTTTTTTTTTTTATTATTCTTTCAATTTTGCAAAGAAATATAAGTTGGGCGCACTAATAAAGTCACATATTAAATTATTTAGGTTTGTTATTAATCATCCCATAATTTGGACTTTGGACAAACATATCCAAACACATACGGAGAAACAAGTAGGTTTTGTATCCATAAAAAAAGAGGATATATAATAGTGACACAACGATTCTCCAAGTAATTAGTCCATGAGTTTTAACGATGGCCATATGATAATTTGAATAATAAATTATTGGGTTTGATGTCTGTGTGAACAAAGTATTGAAATTGATTAAAGAAAATATCATTAATATTAGAACTTTTGAGAACCACATACATGTTTGTCCGAAACAAGCAGCATAAAATCTATTATTCTGTTCCATTTTACTTATTAATGTTCCATTTTGTATATTTTTAAAAATAAATAAATAAAAAATAAATTTATTATATGACTTTATAATTACAAGTCATTTATATGCAGAGAAATAAACATATAAATTGATAAAATGAATAAAATAAATATATTATGATAAATTATTATTTCATTTTTAAATTAAATAAATAAAATTAAAGAAACTAATTTTAATATAATTTAACAAGTAAAATAGATAAAAAGAGTAGGAGACTTTCTATGGGTTTAGCTTCATAATAGGTACAGCAAATATTCGTTTTTTTTTTTTTTGGCTCCAAGGGAAACTTTTATTTACTTCCTTCCTTCCCTCTTACTTATTCTCTCTCTCTCTCCCTATATATATATATATATATATATATATACTTATACTAATACTGAAACTGTTATTCGCTTGTCACATTTTGCATTAAAAAGAATATATTTTGATATGTTTTTTACTTTGGATATTACTTACAATACCCAAATTATTTCTAAAGAATTAATATTGATATTAGTTAATAAATATTATTGCAAGCTTCAAAATAATAAATACGTAAGAGATGAAGGGATAAAGCATGAATGAAATATGTTTGTCCGGTATGAGCAATACGCGCCGTGGAGTGAGTTGAAGAGGGGGGTGGGGACTAAAAGAGGTACAAGAAAGCACGTGGGAGGGGCGCAGAAACATCACGACGTGTCCACAGAAGGAAAATCAAACGCCGCCTTCCTTTGGATTTTATAAACAAACGCCGTAAAAATAATGCTATTATGTGATATGAACTACGTTTACATTTTATTTTGTAAAAATAATGTTATTGCTGCTGTTGTATATAATTTCTTTAGAATAAAAATATTAATTGCCATTACTTAAAATTATTATTTTAAAAGTTAAAACCTATAAATAAATGATGTTAGTTTTGGTGTCGACTATCTACCTACCAAACGGCGGTGGGTGTTAATGAGACAATAGCGTGCTTAGTCGCCACGTCTCGCGTGAACACTCCCAGTAAAAGACTGCCATTTGCATTTCAGTGAAGAGGAAGAAAGATGGGCGGGCGGCAGTTACTGTTGCCCACACACCTCCTTTTCTTTCCTTTCAAACTGAAGTAGTGTCTAATGGATGGATATATTATTATTATTACTTTTAACTGTGGAATAGTTAC
>JBDJHY010130321.1:0-12500 GCA_039654485.1 Withania somnifera
ATACTTTGGGTAAATGGATGGGTGATAGAGTGTGATGAAACTTGGTGTGGGGGTGTTGTGCCTAGTGGGAACTCTTGTTGAGTAGAAATAGAGGTTGTAAACTCTATACTAGTCCGTAACAAGTGTGGGAGCCATGAGAATGGGCTCACATTTGCGGATTCCTCCTTAGCATTGATTAGGTTAACCCTAATGCATTAGCTTACTCGAAATAGCAGCTAGTCAATGCACTTTAAGGTTGCATACAATAGCGTGTTCATGATTTCGAGAGAATGGTTTGAACGCGATGACCAAAGAAATAGAGATATTTATTTTGTTACCTCAAACCTAGTTTTCACAACACCAACACACCGCTCATTCATTCAAATACCCTATCACCTTCACCATCAATTAAAGATATAGAAGCACAATCCCAAGTAATGCTCCAAAACATTTTTTAGTCACACTGAGAATTGTAGGACCATACTCTAGCAATAAGCTGGAAAACCACATTGCTGGATTAAATCAAACCCTCCAATCTACTTTCTTTACATCTTTGTCGAGTTAATTAGCATAACTTAGTGATTACTTGCACCATCATGGACATAGACCACTTCACTCCCGAGAATTCGACCCCGACCTAGTTGGGTAATTATACTTGATAGCGACCATGTACGCTCTTGATTGGTTTCGAGGGTGTATTTGAGCATTATCACTCACCCTTTAGGAAACACTAGAAATAACTTAACATCCCGCAACCACATCCAATCTATATCATCTAAAAGAATTAAGACAACTCATTCACTAACCTGCAACAAGATCATATCATAGGATCAATTTACCCGATCCACCACTAAGAATCACTTAATTATGTAGTAACAAAAGTTAAAACCAAGGAAATACTGTCCATCACGTCAAAAATGGTATGGAGTGTGTTAATACATAGAGGAAACTATAACCACAACCAATCTCTAGAAAACTAAGTATAAAAAAATTGATGCAATATCAAATATCAACTACTAAAAGGAACAGTCAACCCTACTTGTATCTCATTATTACCATGAACACAAAACTCCCTGAACATAATAAGAACCTGGAAACACTCGTGGATAACTAAACTCGACCATACCCTATCATAAATAAATTATCCACTCATTGTGTCTTACGAAGCCCCTTAGTATTGAAGTAATCGGTCCACCATAATGAATCAACTATGGACATATAGAACAACGCACCAATGGACAAACCCACAAATCATGCATAATCCCAAGGGATATCACAGACAAAATCCCATAAGCAAACTAACCCACGTTCAAAGAATTTTGAGGCAAAATGAAGCCATGTCAAAATCATGTCAAAAGTACCCACAATCAATAACTTTTCCTCCGACATTACAAACTGAAATATTCAACACCTGCGTCAGTCAAACAATCAGCGAGCAAAACATGTATAGTGAACAGCCTGACATATACCAAGTACCCTAAACAAGTCAAGAATCACTAAGAAGAACACAGGAAATAAATTAGACCTCATACCAGCACACTCTTAGGAAAATAAAACAATGGAACCAAAATGCCATCCTTCACCTTAACCACTAGGATTTCCTTCATAGCTTACTCAAGGCATTGCATCTATAAAAATCAAAATTCGACCCTTCAAATCATCCAACTCCCTCTATACGTAATACATGATTTGATCACAAACATAATTCCAAACACACCTAATTCATCAAAACCCAATACATTTCCTATAGACCACCAAATGGAATTTACATACAATGCTAACAAAATATCATGACTTTGGTGATCTCTCAATCATACTTCCCAAACCGTTGTTATTACCAAAAAACCTTAGGAATGCATTATCACCCCCTATAACCTTGAATAATAACTTCTCTGTTTTCCAAAGTAAGACCTTTGTCTTATTGAATAGCTCAGTGACACCTTAAAACTAATCAACCTTAAGGTCGAGAATCTATATCGAAGTACACCATATCCAGAAGTGAAAATGTATCCTCACACTATCACTCAATAAAACATCCACATAGGATCAACACATCTGATTTACCATCATAGGAACAAAATTTTGGGTACATATACGACTGATACTAGCAGATACTCATATGCCATGACAAAATCAAAGGTGCAGTAAAGTATGAAACCCACCGAAGATACTAGGCTCTGAATCAGTTACACAAAATAAGTCGATAAAAACCCTAAATCATACTTGTAAATGTCGGGTAGAAAATCTCTACCCTAGGTCCATATTCCGCCATAATTGGAGCCTGATAACTCTAGGAGGTTTTCTGAATTCTCTCTAATATGCGACAAGGATAGTGTCTCCTTATATGGCTCGGAGCACCACAAATGAATCATTTCCTAGGTGTTGTAGAAGGATTATGTGAATCCTGAGAAGCCCATGGTCTCTCTCTTAGTTTATGATGGTACACTACCCCATAATATGTTTTAGAGAACCATAAGAGAAACATGACCTAGGAACTGTATGTTGTTGCGATGAGTTCTGAAGACCCGAATGGCCAACCCATCCTAAAACCATCTATTTAGACCCATAAGAACTTGGTATATGGATGATAGAACTTTAACTTGTTTCACTAATTTTAGAATGGTTTAAGTCTTCCTGAGATGGTGTATGGTGGTGGAAATTCCTACCACACTGCAATGAACCTCATTCAGCATGAACGACCCTGGATGCATACATAGTAAGTTGACTTGACACATGATGTTGAAATTGAATACCTTTATCCCGATACCCACTAAATCCTAACGAGAAACCTAAAAACTACCTAAAATTACGGGGCCTCTTTCCCTGCATACCCATACTCAACTATAGCCTCTCAAGGGCACTCAAAATCCTCAGTAAGGTACTCTATAGAGAATGTGTGGTGACCCCTTTTAGTGGAACTGGATCCTCTCTTCTCTCATAATCAAGCTTTAGAAAGGGTGATCTGACACTCCCTCAAATAGTCCAACTCCTCAAGCTTTTCCCATTCCCCATCTTCGGTCTCTACCCGTTCCATTGGTAGCTAGTACAAACAATCCTAATGCCCTCTATTTGCTAGATCCTTGAGTCTAGTCATCGATCCAGAGAACACGAAAGACCCCAGTACTTACCAAACCAACCACTCTAGAGTAGAAGTAATGAATATATAAGATATTTCCTAAAGTTTTGTAGCCTCTCGAAGATAAGTAACAGACGTTTCCACACTAATTCATGAGACTTTACTAAATATGGATTATATATAGTGGGACCTATGAACCTAGAGCTCTGATACCAACTTGTCACGCCCCAAAATCAGACATGATGGAACCTACCTTTCAAACCGACAGGTCATCCTACTCAAGAATAAAAGGAACAATAAAAAAATTGAAATGTAGAAAATAAATACACAAGTAAAGAAATTAATGCGGAGTCTGGTCTAAAATCCCAAAATTAGGTAGCTAATGTTTTACAAGTCCCTATAGAAAAATTACAATGGAATTCGAAGGTCTAAAACTAAGTCTTTATAAAGTAAAGACATCAGCAAATAAAGATAATAAGGAATCCTTGGCAACTGATAAATAGACAACAAGCTACCTTCGAGTCCTTGAGATACTCTTGGACTAGTGGAAGAGAAATAATTACTAAGTCTGGGGCTCATCACCTGCACAAAAGTGCAAAAAAGTAAGAAATGAATACAAAACAATAGTACTCATCAACATCATTGTCTGTCTAACTATAAAGAGAAAAAAATCCCCTAATCTCCCAACCGATCCTCCAAAATACTACAACTTAAAATAGAAACATTCAACAGCCCAGCAACAGTTTATACAGTCACAAACAAGTAGAATTTACCGCACCAAATCACCTATTCATCTAATAAAAGTAAAATATCAAGAGTATATAATTAGGTCTCAATTGTTAATCAAGTCATCTTGTACAACGACATGTTTCAAGACAAACTATTAACAATACAAATCAAGTATAGGAATGATTCAACAAAATTCATCAAGTATTCCCCTTAATCCCATATCACAAGATTATAGTAATTTAACAACACTCATATCACCCCAAGTCACAAGACCATTTGCAAGCCATTGTTAACACTTTATAGAAAGCCAGTAGACCTTAACTTTCCATAAATTTGACAAAACCTCCTCAACAAGGTGCTTTATCCTTTCTTTGTACATCAGAAAGAGCGTAGTATAATTAACCAAATAAAAATACAAGAAATAAACACTAGTCAACACCCACAACTCAAGAAATCAAGGTTTAAGTAAAAACTAATCCCGAGCCCAAAGTATCAAAATCTAAATTTTATGATAGTAGTATGTAAACAAAAACTTGGGGATGCTAAATATCAAGTTTTACCAAAAACCAAATCCATTATGAGGTTCAAAATCAAATATTAAACCTAAAAATGGTGGTTTAGAAGTAAGAACGTTAAAGCTATAAATATTGATTTTTGAACTACCAAATTGATAAAACTTGATATTAGATTCCCAACTATCGGGTAACATATTTTTGTAATAAAATTTTGATTTTGATATTATTGGCCTGGGTTGAAATTTTTATAAAAGTATTAAATACCAACATATGGGTATTGATAGTTGTTATGTCACTTGTTTGATATGTTTGCGAATAGATTTTGCTCGTGTGGAGGCTCTACGGAAGGGCAAGGTGCATGATTGATAGATTTTTGTCCTGACTTTTAAGGTAAGTTAATGTTCCTTGGCCTTTTCATATATTCATAGTGATTACTTGCTACTAGTATGTGTAGTTAGGGAAGATGATTACCTCGAGGGTATTGCTATTGAAATAATGAGTTTAAAATAAGAAAGTTTGGAATAATGTAATTTCTTGTGAAATTGTTGAATCATGTATTTAAATTGGATTATAAGTTTCTTTGGATTGATTCATGTAATTAGGAATAGTATCCTGATGCGGAATTGAGGCTTAATTATATACTTTTTGTTGAAAACGCCCTTGGTAAATTATCGATACCCTTATATACAAAAATTGTGATGCCTGTAAGGCTAAATTGAGATAGAAAAGACTCTTAATGATGGTTTCCCATAAGGATCCAATACTATTAAATTGAGAACTAAAAAATCACTTGCGAGGTTAGACATAAAGTTGATATATTGGCTAGGCTTGAATTGTAGGGATTAAAAGAACACTACTTAGTTATCTGTGATGATTTGAGCATAATTTATCTTATTAGGGTGAAATTATACTTCAATTCTCAAGATAATATGACAACTTTTAAGTGTGGTAAGAATCGTAACATTATTCATATTAATTATTATTTTGATGGTAACTTGTTTATGACTTGATTATTCTTATGGTAATTTGAGCTTATTGATATGAGTATTGTATAACTTACTTGAAATTTGATATTATACATATAAGTATCATGGAACCTGACTATAGGAAAGTTTGGCAACAGGCATACAAATGAGCTAATAAGAATATTAAAATCCTGAGCGTGGAAGACTTTTGTAGTAGGAATATAAATGAGCTAATAAGAATATTGAATACCTAATTGTGGTGGATTTCAGCAGTTGGTACATGGATAAGATAATAATAATATCAAATACCTAACTGTGGAAGACTTTGGAAGCAGGCACATGATTGAGATAGTATATAAATATTAAACAGTTGACTTTAAAGGACTTCGACAGAAGTGTATATGGATAGAACATACATGAATTTGACGTTATGCATTACATTGTGTTTATACTGAATAAGAATTGGCTTAATTTTTCTATTCTAATTGGCTATTTGAAACTGATATTGATACTGTTGTTCATTTCGAGGTGATTACTTATATTGTTTTATAGTGATGGATATGTGTACCTTATTTTCCTCTTTTACTTATCCTTATTTATATTGTTGGTTAGGCTGATGAATATATACACTATTATGGGTTGTAGTATCAAAGGTTGGTTGAATGTTAAGAGTAACACTAGTTTTTTATATTTAGCCGGTCGAGGATGCTGCTGAGTACCATGGTTTTGTACTAACCTTTAATTTTCTGCATTTTTTTGCAAGTTCAGGGCCTAGGATTTTGTAATCGCCTTCCATATTAAGTTTGAGCTTTATTCAAGATATTCTGAGTTAGCTACCTGCTCATTTAGCAATTGTCGTATGTCTTATATCATTTTTTTCCTGTATATTTTAATATTAGAGATATTGAGAGATATGAGATTTTTTACAAATTCAAATTTAGAGGCTTGTAAATTGTGATAACCTGGTCTTGGGGAGGTTTTGTTATGATATTTCATTTTAATTTTATAATTTCCTTATTATTATTAATTACTTCTGCATTTACTTATCCTGATTGTTCTGCGTTATTAATTTGGTTGACTTATCATGGTAGGTAAGATAGTTGCCATCACGAGTGGATTTTGGGTTGTGACAAATTTTTATCACCTTCTTAGATCCATAGGTCCCACTGTATATACGCTAAGTTTACTAGAGTCTCGCAGATCGTTCGGAGACATCTGTAACTTACCCTTGAAAGGCTACGAAAGTCTAGGAAAATATCTCATAGTTCTTTCCTCTCTATAGAGCATGGTTGATTTGTGTGCATTGAATCCTTGTATGATTTTATCGATAAATGGTGAGGACTAGAGCTACCATTTATTGAGATGAGTATGATGTTCTAGCACTCGTTGCCCGAGATGGGGCTGGGGTAGATACCTCAGATCAACTAATTATTCTGAGGGTACATGATCCATTAGGCAACCCACTAGTAATTCCAGCTCAAATAGGTCAACCACCTATGGTTTAGGTTTTGGTGGGATAGCCACTAGTAGTAAGGGGCTAGTGAGGAAGCCACTAATTTCCCATTAAATTCATGAGCTCCATATTCCAGAGGTTGGGGATATAGGTATAGTCATTACTATGATGTTGGATGAGCGGCAACAGTGTTATGAGATGTTTTTAAAGATGAACCCGCTATAATTTTAGGGTTGGCCGACCAAGGATCCGTACGAATTTCTAACCACTTGCCATGAGCTATTCTAGAGTTTGGATTGGTGCAGTTGCATGGAGTAGATTATACTGTTTTGCATCTCTGAGGGTTGGTGGCATTCTTATGTTGATTTTAGATTATTTAGATCTCCTCCTATGTCTTGGGAGTATTTTCTTGAGTTTTTGTGGATAGATATGTGTCTCGAAGCATGAGGAATAACCTCCACAGCCAGTTTGATGAGATGAGACAGAAAGGTATGATGATGGATGAGTCTGTGTCCTATTCTTATGAGCTATGTAGGCATACCTTAGCTATCTTTCTAGATGAGCAAGAGAAGATATCTAGGTTTATGAGAGGTTATCACTCCTCTCCATACTTTGGTATTTACAACATCCTATATGGCGGGATCTTTGTTGCATTTTGTTATTGAGGCAGCTAGAGGTTTTGAGTAACTGTATATGGTCCAGCTCAGCGATAGTAGGGGCTAGAGGCCCCGTTCCTTTGGACAGTTCTCAGGCACCTTATCTAGAGGCAGGGGATCTTTTAGACATATTGTTCATTCTCATAATCGAGTACCATTCTAAGAAGTCTCGTAAACCTTAGGTGCCATTTAGGTGGTTCAGGGTTCTTCCAACCTAGTACAGAGTCATTATGAGTCGTATCACAGAGGTTCAAGCCATGTTAGCCATTCGAGTTTCCAGAGTTCCTCACAATAACTTATAGTATCGAGATCATGTTTTGCTTATGGTGCCCCAAATCATATTATGAGTCAATGTCCCCAACACATACTAATATAAAGGTAGCAAACTTCGAAGGCATCTCATGCTCCAGTTAGGACACCCACATCCTCGATCATAGATAGAGAAGGTTTTTAGTCAAGTAAAAGTGCACTGCTTAATGGAGGTACACATTAGAATGATAGGGGTTTATGCTGTTCTATAACCCAATCTAGTGGTGATTGTACTTAGTGTTATATAATTTTAGGTAGGATCGAGCAGAGATTCCTAACACATTTATTACAAGTATGGTCTCACGCTACCCTCGACTTTCTTTGTGTAAATTGATTTAGGGTCTACTATCTCCTATGTATCCCTATACTACGCATTTAGTTTTGCAATGATATTTAGCTTCTTCTTATGGCTATCTGTGTGTCTATTACATAAGTCATTTATTTAGTAGTGGCTTAGAGGCACTGATCTCATAATGATGACTTTATATGGGTATTATTTAGTAAAGGACTAGTGGCATGATGATCTATTTTTATTCTTGTCTACAGGATCTCGACGATAGTCTATGGTAAGAGTGTTGATTTTTATGATTTTTATAAATCAAGTGTTTTTAGAACTATACTTATGATCGAATCAGGCTTGATATTGGGTTCTGGTTATGGAAGTCATGTAATAGGAAGAATTTAATGTAGGGTGTTAGAGACACAGTGTTATGGGCTAGTCAAAATGGAACCTTAGTGGGTAGAGGGATTCTCCATTGGTCATATGTATAACTAATTATAGTCATTATGGGGTAGGATTCACTACCTCCCCGAATATTAGATTGTGAAGGCCGTAAAGGACTTTTTGTTCGTTGGGTTTGTCTATACAGGTTTGATTTGTCAGTATTACTTATATGTAGAATCATATATGCTTTGTGGGTTTCTCTATTGGTTATATTATTGTACATACCCATAGTGGATTCATAGTGGTGGATCGATTGCATCGATATTATAAATTTCCTTGACAAGGCATGTAATGTGGAATAGCCTATTGGTGGTAAAATATGATCAAAGAAGTTGTTAACCTTGACCATCATTGGCTTTTTGTCAGGTTGGTAGATCTGTGTCTAGTGATGGTGGTGAGATACTGGTAGTGTTGATAGTTTCTCTTAGTGTTCAATATGCCATTGTATTTTGTCATTGGTTTATCATATATCTATTTTCCCATATATACGAGTACACTCAACACGAGGGTTTGATATGATGTGTTGCTTTCCAGTCGTGTTGTTATTTTATGGGTTGGTTCTTAGTAGTGGATTGGGTGAACCAATCCAATAATATAATTATATTTAGGGTTATATCAAGTTGTATTAATTCTGTTGGGTACGGTAGACTTGATGTGGTAGTGGGATGTGAAATGACTTTCGAGGGTTTAGTAAAAGGTGAATTGTAAGGATATATACTGGTATGGATAGTTGTGTAAGATCACTACTAACTTTTGAGGGTTTAGTAAAAGGTGAATTGTAAGGATATATACTGGTATGGATAGTTGTGTAAGATCACTACTAAGCTTGAACTCCCTATATCGTTGACTAGTGACTAGATCAGTTTTAGGATATTCTTATGTTTGGTAGATTGTTTCAGTTTTTGTTATAATATTTTAGTGTAAGAAGCTAAGGATAGTTAGATATGGTGATCGATTTTTATGTTTCAGAATCTTACTTTGATTACTACTTCAGACTGTATATGGTTTTCCTTCCAATTGCCTCTATTAGTAGGTGTTTAGTTGCCATGGATGGTACCTAGGACTTTAGGATCATTGTGGGTTATCATTTTGACAATTTAGGAGTAATGTCTATTACCTATAGGAGTCAAAAGAAAGGTAAAAACCGGAATTCTTGGAGTCCTGAGTTGTAAAGAATGATCAGTTCACTGATTCAGATAAAGGAATGAAAGTTAGACATGGGCTATCCACTTCGACAGGCCACCTTAAGGGACTGGACGTTTGGATATCTGAGTGACTAGTTATATATGAGTCAGATGCATGTAAGTCTATATTGAGGCATAACATCAGCTATGTATTTGTAGTGATAAGGCTACTTACCAGGTGAGGAAGACTCGATATGTTGGTTTAGGTAGTGTTTTATCAGAATTACATGATTACTTGGGGCATTTGTTGTACATGTGAACCAGTACAATTGTCTGATATGAATGTTGTGGGTATGAATCTCATTATGAAGGTCAACAAGTGTCAAATTATCTTTGAGTATTGATGATTAGAGTAGTTGGATTTCTCTTAAATGAGTGTGGTTTGATTTTCAGACGGGATTGTGCAATTATGCAACATGAAATGATTATGTCAAAGTATGACATTATTATGAATGATTCACTCGCGATATGACCACCTGTGGTTAAGTGCTAACTAATTAGCTTCATATTCAGTTCTTAGTGGTGTTGATTTAGAAGTTCAGGAATAAATGAGAAAATTAGTCTATTTGATGATTTTTCTGGTGGTTTAGAGATAGCTTAGTTTGAGTCTATGGGGTGACCAAAATTGTTATGGTCATCACAGAAGTGTAGAAGTATCCCGACTTTTTGAGGATAGTCAATGGAAACCACACCTCACATATCAAGGATTTTCCTTGAAACGGGTTTTTATATTTCCTTTCACTCAAAATCACCTTGAGTGAGTTGACAAGATAAAGTTGAGTTTTTAAAGGAAATGGTTGACTTTGATCAACATTCAAACTTAGAATGTTCGGATTGAAAATACGATGTTTTCGTTGGTTTTGGGAGGTAGATTTAAGCCTAGAATAAGGTTTTTCATATTTTTCTTAGGCGCCCGAGGCATTTTGTCATTTTGAGTTAAAGTTGGTTTTTAGGCCTTAAATGAGTATCGTATCATGGAGATCTTGCACATATGATTTAATGGTTCCATTGAGCCCAAAACATTAAACTTAGTAGAGTTGCACATATGATTTATTTTTAGGGTTTCCAAATGAATCCTGGGGGTCCATTCAGAGTAAAAAGTTTATTTTGTGAAATGTTGTTAAAATAGCATTTATGTTGTCACCAGTGATGCTCCACAATTGCATGGTATGGGCCGCAATCACGAAGCTTAGAAATTCAAAGCATCGTGATTGCGAGGCTTTCTCTGCGATTGATAAGAGATAGCAACTGGAGGTCCCACATTGGCTAGCCTTGGGCCGCTTTCCCGAACTATTCCTGGACCGGTGGAATGCATATGCAGCCTGCCCACCGCGATTGTAGTGAAGTCGCTATTCACCTAGGCATATTTTTTATCAAATTTTCCACGAACTTGGCTTATTTGTTATGCAATATACAACTCTAAAACCCAATTTGACAAAGATTGATGGAATATTTTGAAGATATCAATTGGGTAAGCTTGCCCAACGTATTTTCATTAATCCCCGCTCACTGTAACATGATTAGCACATAAATATTAAAATTTTTGAATATAAAAATGGTGGTTTCCAAATAAGAACTTTAATGTTACGTATCTTGATTTTTCAACCACAAAATAGAACGGGTTTTTAATAAAACTTGATAATTAGATTTCTAAGTATTGGGTAACATATTTTTGCAATAAAATTTGGATTTCGATATTATGAGCCTAAGACGGAATTTTGACTAAAGTTTAAAAAACAATATATGGTATTGATAGTTGTTATTTTTGTGTGTGCTATGTTTGTGAATAGGTTCTGCTTGTGTGGAGGCTCTACGGAAGGGCAAGGTGCATGATTGATAAATTTTTCTTGACTTTTAAGGAAAGTTGAGATTCCTTGGTCTTTTTATAAGTTCTTAATGATTATTTGCTAGCGTATGTGTAGTTGGGGAAGATGATTACCCTGAGGGTTGTTAATATTGAACATGTTGATTTAAAATAACAAAGTTGTAAATAATGTGATTTCTTGATAAAATTGTTGAATCATGTATTTGTGTTGGATTATAAGATGCTTTGGATTGATTCATGTAATTAGAAATGGTATCTTGATTAAAAATGGGGCTTAATTATGTACTTGCTATTGAAAATTCCATTGGTAAATAGTCGATAGCCTTATATACCAAAAATTGTAATGCTCATGAGGCTTTTTATATAGAATAGAACTCTTGATGATGGTTGCCCTTAACGAGCCAATATTATTAAATTGAGAATTGAAATTGATCACTTGCGGCGTTAGATATAAAGTTGATACATTGTCTAGGCTTGAATTATGGGGATTTAAAGAACACTACTTAGTTGATCGTGATGATGATTTGAGCATGATTTATCTTGTCAGGGTTAAATTATACTTACTTGGGTTCTCGAGATAATATGACCACTTTTGAGTGTGGTAACAATCGGCATACTATTTATATTGATTATTGTTGTGTCGTAACTTGTTCATGACTTGATTATTCTTGTGGTAATTTAACCTTATCAGTATGAATGTTGTAATAACTTACTCGCCATTTGATGTTATACATATAATAATGATAAAAAAATGAATGTGGCGGACTTCAATAGCAGGCATATAAATGAGCTAATCAAAATATTAAGAACCTGAATATGGTGGACTTCGGCAGAAGGCATATAAATAAGCTAGCAAGAATATTGAAAACCTGACTGTGGTGGACTTCGGCAGTAGGCATATAAATGAGCTAAAAGAATATTGATTACTTAACTATGGCGAACTTCGAAAGTAGGCATATAAATGAGATAATAAGAATATTGAATACCTGACTATGACAGACATTTACTACAGGCACATAAATGAGATAATAAGAATATTAAATACCTGACTGTAGAGAAAACTAGCATAAACCCGCAAACTAGAA